>JBBPDC010066236.1:0-10821 GCA_037974485.1 Hemigrammopetersius urotaenia
ATGTTTTCAAATTATGCATGTATCTGGTATTATAGTGATTTTATGACAGATTATTTCTCTGGGACGCAAAATGTACCAATTTCACGGAATGACCCAGTTACATTCTTTTAAACAATCACAGCTTCTGTACTTACGCTTTTTAACTTGTGAAATTAACACATCTGTGAAAGTGACAACAATTAAAGCACTATTGGAATTTATTGCTACCTAAATTACCAACAATTATACATGTTAACAAATACAGTAAATTAATCAGTAAATTAACAATTATGAAAAACAATTTGAGCTAGCAATTTAACTTGAATGTGATATGTGTCTGTTGCTAGGCATCTCAGGAAGGTGGTTCCTCTTGGCTGGTTAGCTGTACAGTGTTTCCTCTGGCATTCTTTGATTTCCATTTCGATGATTCACAGATTAGCAAGTAAATCATCTTCATCTTCACTGTCCAGCTGCTTTGTCACTGAGCTGGTATCAGCAGAAGAGGATGGTGTAGCTTTAAAACTGTTTGCTGCAGTGGTGCCAAACTGTTGTAGTATGTCATAGGGTAGCTTATGCTGGTAACAAGTTTCACCAGCCAGCTTCAGTCCATACCGCACAAGAAGTATGGAATTAAGAGTGTGCAGTGACAGTCTGTTTCTTAACTTTGACTTGACCACACTCATTTGGCTGAACAGCCGTTCAACCTCTGCATTTGAGTGTGGCAGTGAGAGGGCAGCCAGTGCCGCTTTGCCAAGTTCTTCAAATGGTTTTGACCCAGAAGCATCTGTGTAGTTCACTCCAGAACTCAATGGTATTTTCAGTTGATTCCCACCTCATTAAATGTTTGTTTCTCCATTGGGAAACAATTTTGTCAATTGTCTGGGGCTGGTACCCAAGTAGCTCAGCTACATTTGTAATTTCAGTGTTGCTTTTATTGTTCTTTAGTGTTTCCTTAACACTGAACAGAACCATGTTTCGTAAGATTTCGCGATTGTCTGGGAGCCTTGCTTGCAGTTCCTTGCTTAGAGCAATGACATAATTGATGCATCGTCTCCGAATGACCTTTTCATTCTCTATGGCAAGACTGAGCTGGGACAGTGTACTTTCAAAAAGGTACCCAAGATATGGTGCTGGACTAAGATGACCATCAATGGCATCCTTCAGAACATCAATCTTATAGGGTTGACTACTCTGCTGCAAACTGATAATAAGAGGTTAACCAGATTGTCCAAAAGCTTGACAGGATCTGTATGTTCACCCTCAAATGACTTCACTGCAACTTGTACATCAGACAGGATTGATTTTAAGAATGTGAGATACACGTAGTTGCTCTTGTCCATGTACATGGCATGGAGCACATCTGCCATGTAGCAATGCTCACTGCTCTTGGTAAACTCAAAGTGGAGTTTAAGTTCTTCCCATTGGTCCAACATACGAGTTATTGCAGGCTCAATCGATAGCCAACATGTGGCACACACTTTGGTGATCTGCAGGGGTTTCTGACCACAATTAATGGTGGCATACACTGCTTTGTATGCCTCTTGTCGTTTTGGGGAAATCGAAAACCAGTTGTATGTTTCCCTGATTAAGTATTCAACACATCTTGGGATGGTTTCTTTGGATGCTGCACTGACAGCCAATTGTAAAGAATGGCACACACAGCGAATGAGTATCAAATTGGGCAAAGAACATTCCTCTTTTAAAATCTTGTGGACTCCATTGTGCACCCCAGTCATCACAGAGGCATTATCAGCGCCAAATTCTCTTTTTTAAGATTACACTTTTCGAGAAACTCAGCTGTTGCCTTCGCTATTGATTTGGCATCACCTGCCTCCAATTCAACCAGCCCAAGAAATGTGGACACAAGTGTTCTTTTTTAGCACTAAAATACCTAATCACCACACCCAGGTATTTTGAGACACTGACATCAGTCGACTCATCCAAAAGCAGACTGAACTTCTCATCCCCCACATCTGATGTTATCATTTTCAGAAAATAAGGAGCCAATACTCCCTTAATCATTTCTGTGCATTTGGTGCGATGCATGTGGAAGTTTGTTGCTGCCACAGAATCTGAAATGGCAGCTTTGCAAGCCATACCTAAATGGTCACATGCTAGCAGTGAACAATGTTCCGCAATGGCCATTGCCATAGTAGCTTCTGCACTTTTGCAGTTATCCACTTTCCTAACTAGCTGTGGTAATGTAGACTGCTTTGCAGGGTTATATGGTTTTGATTTATTTATATGCTTTGCTGTAGCACAATGTGTTCTAATGTCATACATTTTTGTAAGCATATCTGATTTGCAGTATGCACAGTTTGCTCGGCAGTCATCCCCAGGTACTAGCTTCAGCCATCCTTTAAATTCAGGTACAGACTCCCACTCTTTTCTGTATTTCTGGCTGTACAATTTCGATTGAGACATGTTCAGTTCAAAATTAATGAGCAGCTACAGTAACTAAATTTTAACTGTGGTTACTCTTAATTAATTCACTTAAAAATGTGAAATGTGTGCTACTGCTGTTGCACTCAGCCAACAAATTTTGCTGCTGCAGCTGTGCCTGACTATTTAGACCTTATGTAGCCCCACCCCCGCACCCTACTGAGTGAAGCCTGCAGCCACTGCTCTTTTGAGTCACTTTTTAAAAATTGCTAAAAGTAGCCAAATGAATGTTAAAAATTGCTACATTTGTTGCTAGGTGCTTTTTGAGAAAAAAAAAGTTGCTAGGGTAGTATGAAAAGTTGCTAAATCTAGCAACAAAATTGCTAAGTTGGCAACACTGCAACAGACAGACAATAGATAGCCAGCAAATGTGGACATTATGTAAACCTTCTGGAGTGATGTGTATTGCACTATAGGTCTGATTACTGCATAGGCAGCAATTAGCAGCATTATATAGAGCTCCGGGGACGACAGAACACTACAATAAACAAACATTTTAAAGCATTTGTTTAAAATGCTTCACATATTATCTCATTATTTACTCAACCAGACCAGGTTTATCTGCAGTGTGAGTTTATGTGAGACTGGTTCTGCTCTCCAGGTTGGTAGTTAACTAGGTGGGCAGCGTTGGTTGAGGTTAGACAGTATTTTATTGGGACACACCCACATGTTTGGGCGTGGCTCTGATTCCCTGCAGGTGTGAATCTCCTCAGGTGGAGATAAAAGTTCTGTGAGAAGGTGTTCATCTTGTTTACTAGTTTGGTTTATTTGTTGTGGTTCCTTTGTTGTCTGAAGGGACTCATCATGTTTAAATTTCTAATGGTTTTGGTGTGTCTGGAGGTTGAGTTTGGCTCAGCAGATCCAGGCCAGCCTGAACCTCCTCCACTCTATAAATTGGCATCAAGTGGTCTGAAGGTTTCTCAGTATGAGCTGCAGGAGCCACTTGGTAGGCCCAGCTCTCGGGTCAGAACCGTCTCAGTGACCTGCTTTCCCTCCTATATGGAGGTACATGTGAAGGCAGACCTGTTCGAGCTGGGTGTAGCTGTGGACCCTGCAGACCTGAGACTCGGGGCTAATGTCTCCCCTGACCAAGCTTGTGGCGTCACCTCCACCTCTGGCGAGGAGTATATCCTCCAGTATCCTCTCACTGATTGTGATGGCCGACACTGGGTATGAAAGCCAACTCACATCCATGTTTTATTCTGAATGTGATTTTTGAATGAAAACTGTAAATATTACATATGGTTCTGTGGAATTGTAGTATTCTGATCTTCTGTCATGAGGGCCTTCTGGCACTTTTACATACTTGCTTTGCTCCCCTCACGCCTGGTCAACTCAATAACTCCCTCGCTGAGTTGCTGTGGGTGTTATGCAGGTGTTCAGAGCAGGGATCGTCAGTCCTGCATGGACTTGAGTCCAGCAGTTTGGTGGTTCCTCCTCAAACTCTAAACCTGTCTGAACAGGTGAGAGGGCCAGGTGTGTTTGAGCAGATCTCCACACTGTGCCGGACACTAACCCTCCAGGAGTGCAGTTGGGGTCTCTGCTCCAGAGGGCGCTCAAGACCATGTCTAGAATGGGGAACCAATTGGCTCTCTGTTCTACTGCTGCAAAAAGAAAGGCACTGGGTGTCCTGAGTTTAGTTTATGTAATTCTATTTGGTGTGTGTAAAACTCTTAACACCCTGCTGTGAATGCATGTTTTTGTGTTCAGGTGACTGAAGAAGCTCTAATCTACACCAACACGCTCGTGTACTCTCCGAGGCCCTCCGTGGATGGCCTGGTCCGGACGGAGAGTGCGGCGGTTCCTGTTGAGTGTCACTACAGGAGGTGAAGTGTCCTAACGCACATCCTTGTAGGGTTCAGAACACATGCAGGCCCGACTGTTTCTTTTAAATGGCATTTTTCCGTGTGTATTGTGCATGTTTGTGGAAGACTAATGTTTTTGGTGAGATAAACGAGTTTCAGTGAAATCAGTTCAGAGACCTCTAGTGTTCACCTTTTGCAAATATTTATACACTGATGAATGTCTGAAAGTGCAAACAGGTTGTGTTGACAATGTAAGCACAGGTGTTTAGTTAACAGTTCGTTTTTTTTTAGGAGGTTTGATATTGGTGCTGACCCAGTCCTGCCCACCTGGACCCCCCATGAAACCACAAAGACTGTCCAGGAAACACTGGACTTCACTCTTAGGCTGATGACCAGTGAGCAAAGACGCTTCTCAACATTCTCCTTGTTCACAACTGAAGATCCAAGAAATAACATTCAGTTTGTTGCATCGTTACTGAACCCACCACACCCTGTTCTGTTTTCCGATGCAGGTGATTGGCAGTGGGAGCGCGGCTCAGCCGTTTACCTCCTGGGGGATGTGATCAACATAGAAGCGGCTGTTTTTGCACCGCAGATGAGCCTGCGTGTTTTCGTTGACCGATGTGTTGCCACATCGACGCCTAATGTAGAGTCCAGCCCCAGATATGATTTTGTGGATAATAATGGGTGAGTCCCTCCTCTATCACTCAGTCTAACTGCTCTTTCTATGGGTGGGTAGGGTGGTCATTCCCATCCCATCACTCAGTGTAACTGTTCTGACTTCTCAGGTGTTTGGTAGATGGTCTGCTGACTGGCTCCACCTCTCAGTTCCTGCCCAGAGAGCGTCCTGACAAACTGCAGCTCCAGCTGAAGACCTTCATATTCCAAAATGTGGAGCCTGCTCAGGTACCTCGGTTTCCATGGAGGTGCATCATTTTTCACTGTGTACTTGGGTACTCTGCAGTCCTGTGGCTGCATACAATTGGATCATCATAGCAGTGTTCCAGCCTCCAAGTCTTGAGAGTGAGAGGAACTGAATGCCCCAGTGGATATGTTCAGGTGTTCGTATACTTTAGGGCTTGGTTCTAGAGTCGTGCAGTGTCGGAAACTGCTTTAGCAAGTCTGTTGGAGAACGATGGTCTATACACAATGTTATAGTGCAGATTAACTGACCGAGTTTGGGGTGAAACTGTTTGGCTGAACATGACTGAGGGATCTGATTGGATGGCACAGTTCAGAGTGTTTGTGTTTACAGATATACATCACCTGTGCTCTAAAAGCATATCCTCTCAAATATGCGAGTGAGTCCATGAGCAAGGCATGCTCCTACTTCAATGGCAGGTCAGTCTCAAACTAATGAATTTTTTTTATTTTAGTGGTATTGGTGGTGATGTTTTCTTTGTCAGGTGGAGATCTGCAGAGGGAGATGACTGGACCTGTAATAGCTGTCAAGACCAATTCCAGACGGTCCAGAATTGGGGTCCAGAAATACCGAAGTACCGTCCAAAACCCAACTCCACAGAGTCAATCCAGTCTCCAGGGAAACTGACCCAATCCAGGCCCACCGTGCAGGCAGACTCTTCTCAGTGGGAACTGGTCAAACCTGGGAAGGGCCCTTCTCCTAGAACCCGAAAGGAGCCTGTTGGAACCTGGAAGCATGGGGGAGGTTCTCAGAAGCGGAGTGGTTCTGTGGGTGAGTTGTTGGTGCTCAGACTGAATGGTCCTAAAGGTACCCAAAGAGTTCTTTGGCATGATGCTATGGATGAACTACTTGTGGTTCCCTTAATAACCCCTCAGCTAAGAGGCTTCCGTTATAAAGGAATGCCATTAAGGTTGTTTTAGGAGAGCGTGGTGGTTCTTCAGTCACTTTGCTTCTGGGAACTGTTTTTGGCACATTTAATTGGCACATTAATTTTTACCTTAATATTTCCATGGTTACACTTTTTATGGTTATGCTGCATTGACTTCATGATTATACTAAGTTTATAGCCATTTCCAAGGCTAAGCTACTTCTATTCCCATGGTAGCTTTAGGTCTAAATCCACTTCCATGATTATAGTAGGTATGTGTTTGTTTCAGAGGTTCTTTCAGTGCTTTAAAGTGTCTCTACTGTTTGCAGTCCTGGAGCAGGATGTTAGTGTGGGCCCGCTGTCTGTGCGCACCTGGAGGAATAAAGTTGGTGTAATGGTGCCCTCTAGAGGGAAGGAGGGTGTTCCTCCCCTCCCCTCAGCCAGAGAAAAGAAGCCCATACCCCACCACAACCTGTGGAGAAACGGAGAAACCCTGGACACTGGTGTGTACTGCTCACTGCAGAACGGCCTTTGTGGTGACCGAGAATTATTGTAACGTTTGTCTCTGCAGGGCGAGACAATCTGGGGACTGATGAAGACGTGGACACAGATGAGAGCAGAGACCTGCAGGGGAACGAGCACTCGTCAGAAGAAGGTACAGGCTATTGTACAGCTTCGTCTAATCAGCCTTTGCAGACCTTCTGCTCTACTGAACTTCAGTGCTGAAACATGGTTAAACTGTTGCCATTTTTAAAATTTCATATGTCCAAATTAAGTTTGTTGCATCAAATTAAACCAAGGTGTTTAAATGGTTGACAGTTAAGTTGTGTAGCAAATCGGACTACTGTTAAAGGGATCATATTTCATCTCCGTTCATCCCTTTGAGCTCCGATAGAGCACTTATGTCCCTAAAACAATTATATCTTTCAGACTGTTGCATGTCAGCCTTAGAGGCTGTTGCATGTAAATGAGCTCGGTTCCGAAGGCTTGGGTACAGCGCGGGCTGAACCCCAGCCCTGTGCTCCAAGGCTAATGTAGTGAACAGTTAGAGCTGAACAAATTTAATCATTAGCCTGATCAGTCTCTGCAATAGTGATATCATAGAAGGCTGCAATATGCAAACTAACCAATCAGTGTTTCTGACGGTGAAATCACAGCTTCCAGCTAGTTACAAGGTGTTAAGTTCTTCATGTAAAACAAAGTTTAATTTTAATGTTTTAACCATTAAACATTTTGTGTTTTTTCATGGTTCATCCTTGCATGACCATTTTACTTTTTTGTTACTGTTAAGATTTAGTAAATCTTGCTTCTAATTCGCTGCCCTCTACTGCAGCTCCCTCAAAAGAAAATAGGCCTGAGACACTTTAGAATTTCATTATGAAGGGGGAGGGGGCTAAATGGCTGTATAAGGCGTTTTATGTAAATGTGACC
Source organism: Hemigrammopetersius urotaenia (assembly GCA_037974485.1). NCBI lineage: Eukaryota > Metazoa > Chordata > Actinopteri > Characiformes > Alestidae > Hemigrammopetersius > Hemigrammopetersius urotaenia. The sequence continues at coordinate 7,448 of JBBPDC010066236.1, forward strand.
CCACAAACTGGTTTTGAAAAACTGGGAACTGACTGTAAATCTAAACAAAACGTAGACATGACTACTTCAGTATCTTTGATTTGTTGAAAGGAATCCCAATAGCGGCAAGATCGCAATAATTCTGTGCACATTGTGCAGCTGTGCTAATGGGTAACAGAAGCTAATACCCTGCAAGTTGGTGGGATGCTGAACCCTTGCTCTGTGATCTTGTGCTCCTTGCAGGTTCCTGAGTTTCTGCTACACTTTTTAAGGTGGAATGGTAAGATGGTAATTAACCAGTGAATGAAGTTTGTATTTAACATGGTTTTTGTGTTTAAAGGTTCTCTTCCTGTCTCCACGACATCGTCACCTGAGAGCACCACAGTGATGGTAAACCCTACTGTTGATGATGGTGTCCAACCAGCAGAGGACCAAGACCAAGTCACGAACACTGAGTCTTCAGTCCATCCGTCCAGCAGCTCAACACAGGATGCCTCGCAGTCGGAGAGTGTCTCAGAGAGTGATCCTGGAGGTTTATTGAAAAACCCTGCCTAAAGTGACATGGACACTCAGTTTGAGAAATAAATGTTCCAAACTGTAATATCTGACTCGTGTTTTTTTTGCCAAAAGCCAGTGTGTAAACAGTGTATTTGGAGTGGTTGGGATGAAATGGTTCGTTGCAGAGAGGTCTCTAACATACAGCTGTTTTATTCCCTATTGACCCCTGGTGAAGCTCCATGTGTGTTTATATGGATGTTTGTCATGGTAAAATAGTGGAGAATTTGAACTAAATCCCTTTTCTTTGAGGACTATTTTGCCCTGTGACACCCTTCATGTTTCCATCATGAACAGGTTTAGCTTTAGCTGCTCAAACCTAGCTGCCATTAGCTAAGGTCCAGCATGTTTTGGTGCCTGGTTCACCTTGCCAGTTAATTGTCCAGTTTAGTGAATGTGTTTGAGAGCGTTCAAACTGTGCTGGACCTCCAGGACCAGTGTGACATCCCTGCATAGCTTTCTCTCTGACATTCAGCTCTTCTTTAAGGTGGATAACACTTGTTGTAGTTTAGGGCACAGTAAGTTCACTCAATACAGTAAGCAGTAAAGTTCTGTAAAAGGTAAAAACAGCAAAGTGCAGTCGGTGATCAAAGGAAATGCAACAAAGACTAGTCACAGAAGTGTAAAAATTAAAGTGAAATAAAGTAAAATGTATAGTGCATTAAGGAGCTGTGAAAACAGTGTGGTAAAATGCTTTAAAAGCAGTAAAGTGCAGAAAAGTCCAATAAAAGCAGTCCATGCAGTAAAGTAAAAGTTAAGTGCAGTAACAAAAGCAGTACTGTGGTTTTTTTTTGTGGTTTTTTTTTACCTGTCGTGTCTGGCATCTGGCAGCAGTACCGTGTTCTGACTGCGGAGTTAATGTGACTTAATGTGGGTAAAGATTTCATAGCTCAGAAACTGTAGAGGGTGTTTGTTTTTCATCGAAGATTCATGTGAATTTCTGTAGTGTGTGTGTGTTCTGTGTTCTAGAGAGGGTGTGGTATCGACCCATTCGGACAGGAAACACACTGAACTCTGATCAGGACTATTACACGTCTGTCTCAGAGGTTACCTGGTCTGGAGTGGTCGTCAGAGGAGCGGACTGACGTTCTGTTTTTCTGTCCTTGTGTTTTGCGAGATGAAAGTGACTTTGAAGCAGCTCTGCAGAATCTTCAGCGTTTACCAGGTACTCCATTGTGTGCTTATTTCCAGACTAGGGTCACAAAAAGCTTCATTACCCAAAGATGTGCTCACTAGTGACACCTGCTATGCAAAGGAGTACGTGACCGACTAATTCATTCATCCTGAGCCAGAGCATCCTGTGCCTTTTCCTTGCATGAGGAAAATCGAATACCTGTGTATAAAATAATCTATTAATGCCACTCTATGTCACCCAGTAAACACACGTGTGTGTTCGCGTGGAGCTTTTTATTATTGGTTGAGTGTTTTGATGGTGGTGAATTCCCAAAATGAATACATTAATGATGTACATCAACTCAGACACATAGTGCAAGAGTGCTTATGGATCTGGGAGTGCAAAACTGCAACAGAGCAGAATGGGGAAGAATTTAATTTTTACTGGTTTTTATTCAGAATCAGAAGTTCTTTAATGGTGTTGGGGTTAAGGTGAGTCCTTTTTTTTTTTTTAACAAACTCTCCAGCCTCTAATGCATCTAATTTTTATTATTCTTCTAATCACTGGAATTTGGTGCCTTTTCTTTTCCTACAGTTTTTGACATACTGGAATCGTTCCAATGCTAAAACATCCATTGATATCCAGTTCAGTACGCTTTTACATAGATTTCTGATTGGTTGATCTGGAGCCAAGTATTAATCATTTAAATTCGTTGTTGGCTATTATTATGTCACCTCACTTTGCCAGCTGAGTGCCAGAGCTGCAGTCAAAATTGTTAGTTTGAAAGTCTTTAGGTCTTATTGTGGCTGTCGTTTTTGGTTTTTAATAAGAAAATGATCAATTTTCGTTAGTTAGGGTGGTTTGAGATTAGATTCTGCTCCGTCGTGCTCCTGCACATGCACAGTGAAGAAACAAACGCAGAGCAAAACACTCAGCAGACTCATAAACAGAACTCAAAACACTAAAGCTCAGGTCAGTAATGAAAAAAGAGACATGCCTCACTGTACGTTGTGGTATAGTTAAAAATAATTAGCCTGTGAAACCAATTAATCACAAATGGCTTGCTAAGAAACACAACATTTTAACCCCCCAGTGGTTCGGTGATAAGTGCTGGGTACTGACTCAAAGTCTCCAAACAGACACTGGTTTACAGCAACCACTTCACATTTTCCTCAGAATTGCATCTAGATATTATTGTTCTAAACTGATCATATCGCTTGACTTTTATGCTTTCATGTGTACTTTATTTCATTCTCTCTTTACAAATAAACTCCTCCCACCTGCAGCTCTGGATCTCATCACAGTGAAATTGGACTGTAAGCTAATCAATCCCTTCTATTAGTAAAGGTTTCTCGAAGTGTCTATCAGAACCCAGAATGAAACCAGAATCTGGTTGTTGTTATTGTTAGTTATTGTTTTTGTTGTTGAATGTAAGTCTCTGTTTTTCTCAGTCACCAAACGGTTCTGTGATGGTTCTGCTGGTTATAATTGAACAGAATCATCTCACATCACACTAATGTGTGATGGAACAAACCTTTTGAACACTCTCAACATCAACCATTATACTGTTTTGCTCTCTGTTTGCTAGGTTTGTGTGTTCTATCAGTGAAAGAGGGGCATCCATGGATCTGCGCCGTCCAATTGGACTCTTTTGGTAGCCTAGTGGTTAGGGCATTCGCCCTGCGACCAGAAAGTCCGGGTTCGATTCCCAAGACCGCTAGGCACC
>JBBPDC010066263.1:0-10820 GCA_037974485.1 Hemigrammopetersius urotaenia
GGCTTGGGAGTCTGTTGCTGAGCGGCTGAGAGTAATTACTGCCCCCACAGGTAAATACACGAAACTACAGATTGGGCATCAGGCTGGCGCTAAACGGCGTCAGACTAACGCCAGTCAACCATCGCTACCAAACGCCACAAAAACGCCTATGGCGTTCAGAGTGCGTTCATTTCGAACGTCCGTGTGGACGAGGCCTTAATACAAAACAGATGAAGGACAAGAACCAATGACTAAACACTATCACTTTGGCACAAACATACAACAGCTGAAGCCTAGTGGTTGCACTCCAGCTAATCCATACATTTATACATTTCCTGTTAAACTTCTTTCAGGTACACAACTGGAACACTATAGTATGTCTGTGGGTTTATTGTTTCTTTATGCACACAAATGTTACTGTATAATGCTTTTTATAACAGAAGTGTTGCACCCCAGCAAATCCATGCATTTATATAATATTTATACAAAGTTCTCACTACACAGAGAAATGTCTGTTTTTGGCTGACCAAAGACATATATTACCTGTATTTAATACTGTCCTAAGAACTTATTTCCAAAGAAATTATGTCCTAAGAACTACAAAACTGGAGGACTGGAGGCTGTAGGAGTGTTCCTGTTCTCATACTGAACTCCTTCACACACCGCACCTATATATTCAATCAGGAATGGGGTAGTCTGTCTCATGAGTAGCATCACTGGAATAAATTGCAAACATCTCTGTGAATTATGACACATTTCAAACTGCTTGAACGCTTAATCACAGATCTATATACTCTTGATCCATGGTCAGTGCTACTTCCTGCAGGTTCCCCATTGGTGAAAAAGGTTACCAGAAGATCGGAAGATTGAACTGTAAAGTGTGTTTGTTAATATTGGCAAAATTCCAATGTCAAAATGTTTGTTAATATATAGTGCAGTGTGTGTATTCAGATTGTTATTGATTGATCAGGAGCCAAGTACTGGTTGCTTTAAGTCGCCTGTGTAATGAATGGAAGAGAGAGCAGATGATTAAGTTACTTACCAAGTTACCAAGTGAAGTTGTTTTTAAGCTACAGTTATCACTGTAAAACTTTTTACCCACAAAACTAATGTTTGGCTGTCTCCTGGATTTATAGCAACCATGCTGTAATCCCACATATTGTGTGGAAATGCATCTAGTTTCTATTTGATCTTTTTCTGCAGTGGCTTACATAATGGCTTACTTTGCTTTGTCAGAACATTTGGGCACTTTCGAATCATTTAGAATTGACTGTTCATGGAGGTGTTCCCCTTCCTCATTTCGAGACGTTGTAGATGACTGGTATTCTCATTGAAGAAACACAGGAATCATTCCTTTGAAATCTAGGTTAACTTGAGTAATGCTGATGACACCATGGACCATTTCTGTTCTTACCAATTATAGTATATTTCAAAAGCAGAAGCCAAACAGGAAGCTGTGCAGTCACAAACAGAACACATTTGATGAATGAAATGGTGACTGGTAAAAGCAATGATCCACATATGCTGCCTTCACTTTCTTTCCTTGGTGATCTGTAGGCTTAATTAAAGGTAGTGAATTTGCATGCAGTCCAACTCATTGACCTCATTTCAGTTCACAGCCAACAGGCCAATACTAACTCCTCCCTGGGCCTCTGAAACACGACTGAGCCCTCCCTGGGCTTCCAAACCACTGCTAAACCCTTCCTGGGCTTCTAGGCCTCCACTACCTGGGGCTAACAAAACTAGCGGTTTAAATGGCTCAGCGAATGTCTATTGGCTCTGCGCTATATGCTACCGGCTCTGGGCTACATGCTACAGGCTCTGGGCTAACTACTATGGGCTCTAAAGGCTTTGCTAACAAGTCTAGCGACTCTTCTAATGGGCCCAAAAGTTCTATTGGCTCTGGGCTAACTGCTACAGGCCCTGGGCTAACAGCTATGGGCTCTAAAAGCTTTGGCAAGGAGCCTAATGGCTGTCCTAATAGGCCTAACAAGTCAACAGACTCTGGACTACAGGCCTCTAATTCTGGATTACAGGCCTCTAACACTGCACTACAGGCCTCTAACTCTGGACTACAAGCCTCTAACTCTGGACTACAGGCCTCTAACTCTGAAGTGCGGGCCTCTAACTCTGGACTCTGGCTCTGCAGTGACCTCTTACGCTGCAGCGACTACAGCAATCTCCAGTTCTGCAGCGGCAGCGTTGTGACCCCTTGCTCTGCGGCTGTTTTGGTCCTGTCTTATTTATGTTTCTCGGCTATCGTGCCCTTTTCATTTATGCTTAACAATTTTGAAAAGGAAAGAAGCATGGAAGTCTACACCTGTGCCTCCTGCCTTAACAGGCACAGCCCAGTGAGTGTGACACAAGCGGCATTTGATTTTTGATTCAAAAAAATGTTTTACATTTGGGTTCCAGTTTTAGCAACAACGCTATGAGGTCTTTAACTTGTGCAGGGGGCAAAAAGGAATTGTGGACATCTTATTGTACACAACAAATGTAAATATAAAAAATGTTTTATATATGTATTGTTTTACTTATCATGTTATCAGAAACACAATGAATACATAATGTTTACAAAATGTTTATTTTAATAATGTTTATTTACTGCTTCACAATATAAAAATAAATAAAAATCTCCATAAATACACAATATATATAAATATTTAAATTAAAACATAAATAGTGAAAGCATTAAGTCATTAAACAAAGGAATGTTGTATGGAAAATACAAAAATATATAAATACGTTTTTACTGGATGTAAAGCTTCGTTACTGAGTACAAATGCATGTGAACAGAACAGTTTCTTGCTGGAGTGAACGTGAATCCTCAGACTGTGGTTGTTGATGTTGGTTGGAAGTCCCGTAAAGGAAATGCAGAATGCATTTGTGCTTCTTTTCCTTCACATGTTTACACACGGTTTGCCCTCCTGTTTAGAGGAAACATGCAGATTTAATAAGTTCCTGGCAGGAGCTTCATAGATGCTCATGCATTCCTTAATCAACATCCAGCGAAATATCTGTTATATTGGGTTAAATGTTTAAGCTTCAATTAAATGTAATCCTAAACCTTAACCTAACCCCAACCATTATAATTTCAAGCCAACATTTAAACTTAATGCCAAACCTAAAATCTTATCTCAAGTCAAAATTTGGGACCTAAAACCTAACCTCAAGGTAATCTTAATAATGCTGTCGATCACTGATTGACCAGATTGTTTGTTAATATTGAAAATACCTGTGGGTCTATTTGGAAGTCTCCGGAATACAGAGTGCCGTCCCATATATATTTATGTTTAATGAACATATTTATGTTTAAATAAATACGTTTATGTTTTATCCCTGCTTGGTGGACAAAATCTTTTTGACACTGGTCTTTTGATCATGTTGTCTGAATCAGATCTCACCTTTTCTAACTGTGCCAGTTTTTGCTTGAGCCATTTGGCCGTTACATCGACACAGCAATCTCCATTGCCAGGACAGGTATCTGCAGTAAGCCTGAGCAGATGAAGAGAGTGAGAGTGAAAAACCGTTCTGCTGTTCAATCCACTGTTTAATCAAACATCTATTGAGGATGACTACCTAAACAGCACAGCTTCAGACAAGCAGAGAGGATGGTTTCATGACAAAAACAATGTCAGGTTTTTAAAAGTTAATCAGCTTACACATATGCCTCCTGACACTTTCCTTTTCCACGAATGTGTGCACACTGTTTTATTTCGCCTTTGACGCGTTTCGGAGAGACTTTTGAACAGCAGGTTGTTTTCTTGCTGTCACCACTGAATGCTATGGAACATGAAAAGAAAAATCAAGTGAAATTTGAGATTTGTTTTAAAAATCACAGGTCACGTGATACACAAACACTAACAGAGCCTAGATAATCACGGTTAAAAAATCTCAAAAAACAATCTCAAAATAAAAGGTAAAGCCTGGGTATCACTTTGGTAGCCTTTAATCACTTTGATAATATCTTTAGTCAGTGAACATAACTGTGTCATATCTTTTCCCGTTAAACTCGTTTCAAGTACACAACTGGACCACTATGGTACCTCTGTATAACGCTTTTTATTCTAACAGAAGTGCTGCACCCCAGCTAATCCATGCATGCATACAATATTTCCTATATGTAATACTGTCCTAAAAACGTATTTCACTCGACTGTATGAAGAGCACTCACCTCCTACGACACAGGAAGTCAGAAACACCACTGTACAAAAGAGACAGAACATTTGACGAGAGGTCAGAGAGAGATGCATTGTTGCTGGTGAGGTCTGGAGGACTGGAGACTGTAGGAGCGTTCCTGTTCTTCCCTTATACTGAACTCCTTCATACACCGCACCTATATATTCAATCAGGAATGGGGAAGCCTGTCTCATGAATAGCATCACTGGAATAAATTGCAAATATCTCTGTGAGTTATGACATTTTGAACTGCTTGACCGCTTAATCACAGATCTAGATTCTTGCTCAATTGTCTGTGGTTCTACTTCCTGCAGGTTCTTCAATGGTGAAAAAAGGTTCAAAGCGAGAGAGAAAGTCAAAGCGCATGTATGAAACCAGGTGGACTTCATTCTGCCTTTGTCAGCAATCACACTCTTATTATTATTATTATTATTATTATTATTATTATTATTATTATTATTATTATTATTATTATTATTATTGCAACAATAACAATAATAACAATAATACAATTAATAATCATTAAAAAACTAAGAAATTATTATTATTATTATTATTAATAATAATAATAATAATATTAATAATAATTTAATTGTTATTATTGTTATTTGTTGTTTATTATTAGTTTTATTATTATTGTTGTTGTTGTTGTTGTTATTATTATCTAAGTTGTTTTGTATTTTTATTCTAATATTTTATTATGATGATTATTATTGTTATCTAAGTTGTTTTTTATTATAATATATTATTGTTAGTATTATTCTTCATCTGCATTTAACCCATTCACCAAGTGAAGCAACGGGCGGTCAGGAACACAGCGCCCGGGGAGCAGTGTGTGTGTAGACGGTACCTTACTCAGGGTACCTCAGAGGTGCTGTCTTGGGAATTGAACCCACGACTTCCTGATCGCAGGGAGAATGCCCTAACTACTAGGCTACCAGCTGCAAAATAAGATAAACCTTTATTAATCCACAGTAATCACTGTGGACTTTATAGCAACCATACATTAACATCATATATTCTTGTGGAAATGCAGCTGGTTTCTACGTTTCTATGTTTCTATGCTTTGTCAGAACTTTTGCATACTTTCTAATCGTTCAGAAGTAAACACAGAATGGAGTCTGGAAGGGTTGACTGGTTTATTCTAGTCTAAGAGACACAAGAAACATTTCTTTGAAATCTAGGTTAACTTGAGTAATCCTGATGACACAGTGGACCATTTCTGTTCTTACCAATTATGGTATATTTCAAAAGCAGAAGCTAAACAGGAAGCTGTGCAGTCACAAACAGAACACATTTGATGAATGAAATGGCAACAGGTGAAAGCATTGATCCACATATGCTGCCATCACTTTGGTTCCTTGCTGATCTGAAGGCTTAATTAAAGGTAGTGAATTTGCATGCAACTTATTGACCTCAATAAGTTGCATGACAGCCAACAGGACCAGTCTCTTTTCCCTTGGCAGGTTCCCTGGAAATCAGAACATGATGGACCCAGAAAGTTCTAGACTAAGTTCTTCACATACATGGGTCAAAGTGCTGTCAATGCAAAGCCAAATGCAAGGTGAAATCTACATCTAAAACACACATATCATCGTGTGGACAAAGCCTTAGGCTTAGTACTTGGATATAACATCAGAGTTCTGTAGACTTAAGGGTCCATATTATGCACTCATCCTTCAAATTTAAGGAATCTTAATCGATTCTTAACTCGTTCCTTAAAAACCTTTCAGTTGAAGGAACTGGCAGAAAATAGACCTGGACAAAAAAGACGGAATCCAGAATCTGTCTGAAAAAAGGAACAAGCTCACATTATGTAATGTTATGTTGTTTGTTGTATGTTCCTTCTCGTAGGGCAGTAGGAAGTAGCTTGAACGTTGCTTTTAGAAGTTCCTTTTAAGTGAAGGGTTTCAATTCAAGAAGTGTATGAAACACAATGGTAGTTTCCAGAAAACAAAATTATCAGATCAGTATTGTGGGATAATGAAGGTTTCAGCTGTTGGGTATGACTAGCCTATGTCAATCTCCTAGGAACAAGGTTTTCACCCTGGGGATCTCAAGGATATGATATGAGAAGGGAAGTGTTACCTTGTTGTGGCGACTCAAATTAATGTTGGGATCCCAAAATGTGTGTTTTTATTTCAAATGTTAACTGAAGTTTTACACATTTAATAATGACCAGTTGTATAGATTTACATTTAGACTTCCATTCCCTACCTACAGGGGACCGTCTCCCTGGAGCAACTTGGGGTTAAGGGTCTTGCTCAGGGACCCTGTGTTGGTGCTGAAGGTGGGATTCAAACCCATGACCTTTTGGCCCAGAGGCAAGTAGGCCACCACCATAATTGGTAATACCTGGGGTCTCAATGGCCATGTGTACATACTCGCTTTTTTTTCAATAAAAACCATTTCTGCTAAAAGCAGAAAATATGAGGTCCAGTTTCAGTTGTATCTGTGCCTGGGAAGAGTCTAGGCTTTACATAAAAATAAACCTGACAGAGGCCAGACCCAGTGGCGCAAAAATGGGGTATGCGGTGCATATGGGCGCACCGCCAGAGGGGGCGCCAAAACAAGGGAGGGACAGAAAAAAATCATGGGCATTTATGTTTTAAAACTGTTCTTGTGCTTTTAAATCATGACTATGCTCTAAATATGCTGTTTAAAATGTTTAACGTAGTGTTATGGCCAGCGATGCTGCCACGACTAGGGGTAGGTTTTGGTTGGGGCGGTGTTGCATACCCCCCCCCAAAAAGTGAGTAGTTGCGCCCCTTTTCAACTGCAGGGCTTTTCCCCAAAAAAACTAGAACGTGTGATTAAAAACGTAAAGGTACAAGAACATTATGATCTATCTTTAAAAAATCTTATCTATTATTTAATTGTAATGAATTATAAGAGTAGTAGAGAGACTTTTTGCTGAGGGGATTTCTTTGCTTTGTGGCTTTGGAAAGAGTTATTACTGCAGTTCTGTATATTTACCCCTGAAGTTTATTTTAGGACCTGAACGATACAAATAGCCGCAGTGAGTTTGAAGCTTACTCAGTGCCGTGGTGTAGAGGAAGTTCAGAGGAATTCCCCGTTCAGACACATGACTGGAGTCTTCAGCACACAGAGCAATAAATACAGATCATCTTTATCTGATGAAATTCTTTTGACAATACTTCATCCATATCCACTTTTGGGTCATAAATATGATCTGTGTGAATATTATCCAAAAGCTCTACTTAGTTGTATGTACTGGCTGTGTCATGTGTGCGATGTGTTATATTATACATACTGATCAGTCATAACATTAAAACCATTGAGAAGTGTAGTGATAGGTGTCTCATTACAATGGAAGCTGTTGAAGGATGGGATATATTTGGCAGGTGTACAAGTGGACAGTCAGTTGTTGAAGTTGCTTTGTCACAAGCAGCAAAAATGGGCAAGGAACGTTACAAAGAGTTCAAGGTGTTGACGTGAACTCCAGTTTCCCCAAATTTCAGTCCAATCAAGAACCTGTGTGATGTGCTGGGTCTGATCCAAGGAGGACCCCCTTCACAGTTTACAAGACTTAAAGAATCCAGTGCCAATGTCGCAGTGTGTGTGTGTGTGTGTGTGTGTGTGTGTGTGTGTGTGTGTGTGTGTCTGTGTGTGTGTGTGACAGGATATACAGAATAATATATCTACATTATAATTTTCTTTTGCTCAAATGAGTAAGTAAATAAGACGGTCGGATATGGTCAGACATGAAAGAAACATAAGACCAGACAAGACAACACATGAAATAAAGCATTAAAATCATTTATAGGCATATAGACATTGTGTTGTTTTTAGCCATAGTTTCAAGTTATTCATTACATATACCTTTGTTTTAAAAAAAAAACTATAAAGAATACTATAACCGTATACAGCATTAAAGTAAAGTGGCCCCTTATAGTCACACATGAACACACCACAGAGTGAAGCAGGGGACTGCCACCAATGAGGGGCCCCGGGGAGCAGTGTTTGGAGATGGTGCCCAAAGGTACCTCTGTGATGCCACTAGCTATCCAAGCAACAGGTTGGTTAGAAAACACAAGCATGCTGGCCCAGGACAGTTATTGAAAAGGGACCAAGGTTTAATGGAAATAAAGCTTAAATGTCACTTCTGTTTTTTCTAGAAGTGTGAAGCAGGCAACATGCTGCTGGAGTATAAACTGGGTATTACATAAACGTATGAACCTTGAAATACCATCCATCCATCTACCCCTTATTCCTGCATTCAGGGTCGGGGTGGAACCTACAATGGGCGAACCTACAATGGACCCACCCCGGACAGTCGTCAGCACGTCGTAGGGCCACATATAGGGACAGACAACCATTCACGCTCACATTCACACCTATGGGCAATTGTAGAGTGCTCAATTCACCTATTCCCCAAAGCACACATGTTTTTGGTGGTGGGAGGAAACCCACACGGTCACGGGGAGAACATGCAAACTCCACACAGAAAGACCCTGCGCCCAACCCGGGAGTCGAACCCAGGACCTTCTCGCTGTGAGGCAACAGCGCTAAACCCTGCGCCACCGTGCCACCCTTGAAATACCATTAAAGTGAAAAAAGACAAAATTAGCCGAGCTACAGTTATCATTCAGTTCTCTGTAGGATGATCTCACATTGGCCGAAGTCATGACCCTCAAGGTGGATGATGCATGTTTTTCAGAAGAATGCTCACAGCATACACTTGTGACATAAAAAGCATGAGCCGCTGGCAGGAGGAAACCAATGAAGCCGTCTGTGTTTGTCAGAGAGCTTCTGTTGAAGTGGAAGGTGATGCATGCAAAAGATAAGTGCACCTATCTGCAGACTTGAGAAACCACAGCTCAGGAAGTCACAACACTATTAGTGTTCTCATGTACATCGCCATAATCGAGTCATAAGTCTTCGACTTGCAACATCATTGCAACCCACTGAGTATTTACACAACTTATACCAGTGACGCCTCTAAAAACGGTGGATCCTCTCTATCCCAGGATTGACCTGAGTGGGCATGATGGTGTCATGATAAACTCCTTTTATGCGGATGACACTGTAAGAGGCCTTTCAGTTTCAGTTTTGAGAGCAACATTAAGGAGTACGCTATTTCAGTGAATGATGGGTATGACGACAGGTGGCAGGGCTTTGTGACTTTTGTCTTGCCTGACATGAATTAATGCACCATTACATTAATAGCAATATATTTACCTCCATATTACATTTACCCTCGCTGGCCACACTATAAGAAAACCCTGCTGGTGTACAGTTAGAGATAGTCCATCTAGTGTTCTTGCTTTTTTGATAATGTAGTATATAAAATATTTTAGACATTTTACTGTATACATACATAATTATAGGATATAAAGGGTGTAGGGTATAGGGTATATTTTACTGTGTACAGGTATACCTGAAGGCTATATAGGGTACAGAGTATATTTTACTTTAAACGTATACCACTAGAATATATAGGATGTAGGGTACAATTTGTTATAGGGTATAGAGGATATAAGGTATGGGGTATATTTTACTGTATACAGTTATACTTATTCAGGTATAGGGTATTATACAGTGAGAAATTGTTTATTGTTTTATATTGATCTTTCTTTGTTCTTATATTGTTATTTTTGATCCTACGGATCCTGTTAAACTGTCTTTCTCACTACTGCTGCTGTTTCTAAGGAATTTCACCATTGTGGGATTAATAAAGTCACTCTAATCTAATCTAATCTAATCTAAACCTATAGGGTAGTGTTTATAGGGCTAGTTGACAACTACATAAGCAACTTATGACAAGTGACATGAACCTGTATAGGCACACATTCAAATTTCCATTTACACTAACTGTTGTAAAACTGACTAATGTAGCCTGTATGTCAACTGGAGTAAGCCTTTATAAATACCAACGTATGTTTATGTCAGTTGTCATGGTGTCATGCAGTGTTATGAATTCTGTCCTTCAGTAAAGTTCTGAAAATGTCACTCCCGAGTCCACACACTCCATAAATGGAAACTAAGCTGCTAAAATAGCTTGTTTGGAATGAATCAGTTTTGTGATTTACCTCCGCCTACTCAGCCTTCAGTAGTTTAGCCCACCCAGTTCCTATTTATGTTTCAGCTTAGACTGTTGCAATGCTGCAGTGCTGTTCTGTGGATGGAAACTGTGATGATCATGAATGGGGTGAAGGACAGTTGACATAAAAGGTAGACTATATAAGGTAACTGTTTCTAATAGAGTGGTCAGTCAGTGGAAGTGATTGTTTTCTAATGCACTGGATAGTGAGTGTACATAACAGAATAATACACTATATGGACAAAAGTATTGGGACACCTGGCTATCACACCAACAGGAATTTTAATGACATTCCATTCAAATAAATCGACTTTAATATGGAGTTGGCTCCCCTTTTACAGCTATAACAGTTTCCACTCTTCTTAGATGGCTTTCTACAAGATTTTAGAGTGTTTCTGAGGAAATTTGTGTCCATTCAGTCTGTAGAGCATTTATAAGGTCATACCGTAATAAAAAAGGTTCTTCCCCAAACTGTGTCCGTAAAGTTGGAAGCATGACGTTGTCCAAAATGTCTTGGTATGCTAAAGCAGTGGTCCCCAACCTTTATTTAGTCACGGACCGGTTTAATATCAGAAACTATTTTCACGGCCCGGCCTTT
>JBBPDC010066274.1:0-10819 GCA_037974485.1 Hemigrammopetersius urotaenia
CATGTCCCCTTTTGTCTGAAAAGGGCAGGTTTCCTGTGATGTCTGTTTCTAACACTAAAGAAAATCAGTGTAGAATTTATGTTTATGTGTACAGTATGTGTTTAACGGGGTGTGTTTCTGCTTTATTAGATTCAGGATTGGCTGGGAACTTCGTGTCCAGAGGGATGGTGAGGTCATTTGGACTCCCGGTCGAGAAACTACAGGCTTCAGTTCCCGTGCTCACTCTGGATGGCCAGCTGTTAGGAAAAAAATCAGTGGTCCAAAAGACTAAATCTGTTCATGTTGCAATAGAACCACATCATGAGGAACAGATAGAGTTTTATGTGTTAGAGTTATTGGTTCCCCTAATGATCTTAGGATTACCCTGGCTAAAAACTCACAATCCGGTGATAGATTGGAATACGGCAGCAGTGGTGCTTAGCATGTGAAGACCACAGACCTAAGGTCCTTGCTTCGACTACCATAGAAAGCCCACATGCTAAGAGTCCAGTCGCGATTCCGGTGCCGTATGCTGACCTAAAAGAAGTATTTAGTGCATCCAGAGCAGCCCGCCTCCCCCCACATTGTCATATAGACCTCTTGCCGGGGAAAGGTCTCGTGTTTATCCGCTCTCCGAAAAAGAGACGCAAGCTATGGAGGAGTACATCTCTGAGACTCTCTGGCAGGGGTACATACAACGGTCCCGTTCTACCGCGTCAGCCAGCTTCTTTTTTATACAGAAGAAAGACGGGGGTTTGCGACCTTGCATTGACTATCGAGGGCTCAATGCGGTGACGGTGAAGTACTCACACCCTCTTCCTCTCATTCCTCCAGCCATCAAACAACTTAGGGAGGCAAAGGTGTTCACGAAGTTAGATCTTCGGAGCGCTTACAATCTGGTGAGGATTAGGGCAGGAGACGAGTGGAAGACCGCTTTCAGCACTACCTCCGGGCATTATTCTTACTGTATAATGCCATACGGGTTGGCAAATGCGCCCTCGTGCTTTCAGGCCCTGATGAATGATGTCTTCAGGGACATGTTGAACAAATTTGTCATTGTTTATTTGGATGACATACTGGTGTATTCCAGGGACCTCAAAGAGCACGTGGTGCACGTGCGAGCAGTTCTCCACCGTCTCCTGAAGCACGAGCTCTATGTGAAGTCTGAGAAATGCGAGTTTCATGTTGAGAGAGTCGCGTTTCTCGGCTATCACATAGGGCCAAACGGGGTGGCGATGGATGAGGGCAAAGTGAGTGCTGTCACTGGATGGCCGGAGCCCACGACAGTCAAAGAACTGCAACGCTTTTTGGGGTTTGCAAACTTCTATAGGCGCTTTATCAAACAGTTCAGTACTGAGGCAGCACCACTCACATCCCTGCCAAAAGGTAAACCAAAAGCGCTTAAGATGACCCCAGCTGCCAGAGCAAAAATCCCTGTTTACACAAGCCCCAGTTCTAAGGCTTCCTGATCCCAGGAAGCTGACTGACGCGGAGAGAAACTACAACATCGCCAATCGCAAACTGTTGGCGGACAAAGCCGCGTTAGAGGAGTGGCGACATTGGCTTGAGGGAGCCAGGCACTCCTTTAAGGTTATCACGGACCACCGCAATCTGGAGTATATCCGGCATGCCAAGCGCTTATGTCCAAGGCAGGTGCGCTGGGCTCTGTTTTTTAGCAGGTTTAATTACGTGCTCTCTTACCGTCCAGGATTGCAAAACAGTAAGGCAGACGCGTTGTCGCGCAGACACACCGTTTCTGACACTACAGATTCAGAAGAAACTTTTATACCGCCAGAAGTAATAGTCTCTCCCATCACTTGGGACCTGGACATAGAAATTCGGCAGCGTAACGCGCGGGTACCTCCTGCAGTGGAGCCCCCACAAGGTAAAATGTACGTGCCAGAATCTTTCCGTGTTTGAGTTATAGAATGGGCTCACTCACTGCCCGCTGCCAGGCTACCAGGAATCCAACACACGTCTGAAGTGATAAAACGCAAATACTGGTGGTCTACGCTAAGGACAGATGTCGAAAAGGCAGTCAAATCCTGTTCTGTTTGTGCGATGTCTAAAACGGCTCATAAGTGTCCTGTTGGGAAAAGAATGTCGCTACCCGTGCCGCAGAGGCCGTGGTCACACATAAGTGTAGACTTCGTTACGGATCTCCCAGTTTCTAAAGGGAACACGGTGATTCTAGAAGTGGTGGACCGTTTCTCGAAGGGGGTCAGGTTTATCCCTTTTGGTTCTCTCCCCTCCGCATTAGAAGTTGCAGAGACGCTCTTTCATGCCGTGTTTCTGCCTTATGGCATACCGGAGGACATCCTGTCGGACCGTGGCCCCCAGTTCGTGTCCAGGGTTTGGAAGGCTTTTTTCAATAAGCTGGGGATTACTGTCAGTTTGACTTCCAGCTATCATCCGGAGCCAAATGGTCAGGCAGAGCGGGCAGTTCAGGAGGTCAGCAGGTTCCTCCGGGCTTACTGCCATGGGCAGCAGCACGACTGGGCGGAGTACCTTGGCTGGGCGGAGTATGCCCAGAACTCAATGCGCCGCACCGCGACCGGTCTAACGCCCTTTGAGTTTGTGCTGGGGCGTCAACCTCCTCTCTGCCCTTGGGATGGTTCGGTTTCGGACATTCCAGAAGTGGATGACTGGTTCCGTAGGGCAGAGGGAGTGTGGGAGCGAGCACACACATCCATCAATAGAGCGGTTCGGCGATTTCCAGATGTGGCTAACAGACGCAGGAGGGACGCGCCTACATATATGGTCAGGGACAGGGTCTGGCTCTCAACTCGGGACTTTCGCATGACCTCACTTTCCGGTAAGTTATCCCCTAGGAATATGGGGCCATATGAAATCGAAGGACAGGTGAACCCTGTCACCTACATTTTGAAACTGCCACAGTACATCCTGTCTTTCATGTTTCTAGGTTGAAGCCAGTGGAAGCCGGGTTGTTGGATCAGGCACAGGCTGAGCCCACTCTCCCTGGTGCGATCGAGATCAAGGGCGCTCCAGCATACCGAGTGAGACAACTGCTGGGTTCCCTGAAGTGGACGCTGGTTTATCGGTGCTATCTTGCGTTGGACGCTGGTTTATCTGTGCTATCTTGCGTTGGACGCTGGTTTATCTGTGCTATCTTGCGTTGGACACTGGTTTATCTGTGCTATCTTGCGTTGCGGTCTCTTGTTTTACACTGATTAATATCTTAAAAACTCTTTAAATTGCTACTCACAACTTGTACATGTACTTGTTTACTCCTACACGCTGTCTTCAGTGCACAGTTCTTTAGGGTCTGTGTCTTTGCAGTCCTTACGTAAGCAGTTTCCTCTGGGATCAATAATGTTTTCTGATTCTAAAATGCCTTTTTTCTGCAGTTTGTAGAATACTGTCTGAAGCTAGGAAACATCAACGCTGTCCAGTTAAACAGGTAGCCTGTGTAGCCGGACAGTATAAACTGGCTCTATGCACCTCTAAAGATCTATCTATCTAGTCTCTTCCCATTTAAATAAAATATATTTTTTCTAAATGTGCATATTATTTGCCTATTTCTCATCCGTATCAGTGTTTTAAACTGACTTAAAACTGTATGAACTGTATAAAATTAAAGGGAGCATTTTTTGATTGACAGCGCACCCCCACATTAAAATGCTTCTGTGCTTATTTGTACGTTGACTTAAACTGCGTCTTCCATGTGGACTTAGTTCCATTATTGTTCTTGCTGAAACATTTTTTCCATCAGTATATTAGGTCATATTTTTGTTTGCTGTGACCATTACGGCACATGCACAGTGCCGAAACAGTTATTAAAAAAAGAGACGTTAAAAATCTGTAATTATTTTTTCACTCATAGGCCAAAATTCATCTAAATTTTTTAATACTTTTCTACCATTAATGTGTGTGATTAATCTAGATTAATTAACCACAGAGCATGTAATTAATTATATTAATTTTTGATTTCATGCAACACTACTAGTCATTACACAATGTATTTACCTAATTACTTTTTAACATAACTGTAATTTAAGTATATAATTACATAGGCACAGTTACATATCTTTGTTTTTCTATAACATGATAAGTCATTTACATTATTTACTCAATTAACGCTATAGTTCATATGTATTTATGTTAGTGATATAATTATGTAGTCACATGTATCATTTATCTTCCCACTTTAGAGGACACAGGTATGACTTTTCTGTTTGTTGGTCATTTGGTACAGCCTGGTTTGATTTGTGGGCAGTGAAACATATTGGGTGTTCACGTCTTTAGATATGTGATCTATGAGAATGTGAGAAGAATATGACAAGCCAGAAAAGTGAGTTTTCAGGGTTTGTGTGATGAAGGAGGCAGCCTGGCGAGTGTCTGAATGAATGAAAGTTTCTCTTCATCTCTTTACTTTTCCAGAACGGAAAGAACTTTGGTTCCTTTTAGATCTTTTCCTTACTTTCTGTCTGTTTGTTTAACATAATAGTCAGTTATGTTTGCCAACTGTAACACTATAGATCAGAAACAATTCAGAAAACATCGGCCCGTTTCATGTTAACTGTCCTGTTGGCAGAATTGGGACGAGACAAATTGCCTTTAGTCGTGAAATCCAATAGTTCAATATCTCTCTGACACTCCAAGCGCTCGTGGAAATAATGCTGTGTATACACTAAAGGCTTCTGCAGCATTTTCCCACATCAGGACATTTTTACATCGCCACAACAATCAACATACCGACAAGTCTGAGAGGCATCATTTAGTATCAGTTCAGCACACTTGGAACCTCGTCTCTGTCTTAGACCACTTTCTTGTTACTGGTACGGGCTTGGTTCGGTTCAACTCTACACGTTTTTTTTGCTTTTCCATCACTACAATCTGGTTCCTGGTACCCGGTACCATTCTTGGTACCACCTTGGCCAAGGTTCCAAGTGTGCTGAACCGATACTAAATGATGACGTGTACATATTGGAGGTTACTGATTGGTGGTTGCTAGGGTTACGCCAATATGGTTGACTGAACATTAGCATTAGCCTAATGTTGCTTCTTTAAGTCTTGTCTGGTACCAATTGTCTCAGTTTTGTGGCAAACAGCCACAAACCAAGGATAAGAAATAAAACCCCTTTGATTGCATCCATGCTGGTGATTGTATTGATGCCGGGTTGTTTACCTCAGCTTAGAGCCTCCGCTCGGGCTGCTGCTCAGAATGTTTGGTCGCTATAGCAACCAGCTGTAGTGGTAAACTGTAGGTCCGAAACCAAACAGAACAGAACCAAACTGAACCGAACTGAGCTGGAACCGGTCAGTGGAGAGCCCCCTTTAGTGTCACCACTTGTGTAGTTTCCTACCCTTCCTGCCCTTGGTGATTTTAGTCCTGTTTGCATTGTTTCAGTGTGTCGTTGTCTGGTCTTGCATCATTTACCTTGTGTTATTACTGTGAGTGTTTTCCTAAAGATAGTGTAGTTCTATAGTAGTGTTGTTTTCTTTAACAAGGTTTGTCATCTCACACACTCAGCCTGCCTCAATGCCTCAGCTTTAAGATGACTTTGTTTACATTCACTGCCTGGAGCAGAGCTTATTGTCCAGAATGTTGGCTGTTTTCTGATCACTGAAGGACACTGAAGGTCCTCGAAATGAATTCCTGGTGATGATGAGAAAGAAGGATAAATACATTTTATTATTGGATTTTTAAAAATGCTGACATGGAAAAAGAAAGCCATAGGGACGCAGACACAGTTCACAGTCTAAGATGCTTCTGAGCTACTATACGGCCTTGAAAAAGGGTCAGGGTCGATGACGTATTGAGAAGATATCATCACCCCATTAGGGATTCAGTTTGAAGCTAGCACAAGACCAAAAGGTTTGAGGAGCGGTTTTGATCATTGCCATCAGGTTGAGGGACATTCCGATCCATTTTTTCAAGTTTGAGCTGATTCTGTAGTGAGTTGTCTAAAAAAAAAATGAAATATTCCAACTGTGTCTTGAATGCTGTCATTACTGTAGAGCATTGGCTCTAAAGCTGGTCTTCGGGGACTCCCAGAAGTTTGAGCCAGCACAATTTACAACACAAAGGGATGGAGGAAAATGTGGACAGTCTGGAGGTCCCTGAGGGTTGTTTTTTATATCTCCTCTTCAGTTTAGTCGTGTCCAATTAAACCCACTAGCTAGGACTCGCCATGGACACTGGGAGGGTGAAGGTTTCCTCTGAGTTACGCGAAGCTACATCACAGTTGCTAGCAGACTGTTGCTGCACAGCTCGACATGCTTGGACATTCAATACAAAATCCATTCATTCTGTTACCTCAGGTAACAACAGCCTGTGCTGGTTAAAATTGTGCTAATGGATGGTGGAGGCCTCCCCACCCAGAGAGAATGAAGACTCTAAACTGTTCAGGTCAAAAAACAATCTTAGCAAAGCACATTCATTGCCATAAGATAATTGAAACTCTAAAATATCAACATTTTGTATAATCAGTAGTGCTCGAGGTGGAAAGACATGTTGTAGAAACAACAGGGCAGCGAGTGTCAGCAGCTCCACACTAAGACATTCCCAGAAACAGATCAACAAATACAGGATTCAAGATCCGATATTTGTCACATGCAGAGTTATTAAAATAGTACATAAAGTGAAATGTAATCCTGAGTTATCCTGTAGGATAAATACAGTTATCAAATAACTTCAAACTATATTAAAGAGGAATTTCGAAAGACTAAACTAAAGTAATAAACTACACAGAGGAAAGAATATTCTAATTAAACAAATGTTACAAATATGGCAAGAACCATAGTCTTGGTTACAGTACATTTGGACAAAGTACTGTGAAACAAAACCAGTTTCCTTTCTAAGATGAAAGAATCTGTAATAGCGCATGTCTGACTCCTGTGATGAGCTGATAAATGGTCAATATACTGTAAATGTATTTGTGGGCAAATAAGATTGCGTATATTTTAGAACACTGTCAATGAGTAGCGGTCAAACGTAGAAAATCACAGTATGTATTAATTTCCATTTATTTCAATTGACATTAAATAAGTGAATCTGAAGTTAAAAAGATATTTCACATTATTTTCCAGAGAGTTTTATTTTTGACTTGTTCTTGTCTCTGTGTCTCCCTGTATCTGTGCAGGAACCTCCAGGAAAGTTTTCTGATTCAGATAATTGGGACAGTCAATTACCAATAAATCCACTTCATGTTAATCATTTATTTATTAACAGCAACAAGCAATTAAATGGATCACCGTCAAAACCCTTGTATTTTTAGCCCTTAGAGGGTCTGGTAAGACAGATATAAAGATATCTGCACTGGTTTGTTTGTCCAGGCAGGGTTTGCAAAAGTTCAGGGTGGTCCCTGGGTGGTCTGACCACAAGGACACCTTACAGACAATGAAGCGTATCATGAATGTGCTGCATTGCATTTGATACTGCAGCACGTATCAACTCCCATAGCTGTTTAATTTCTCTGTGCTCTAAAGCAAAACACTCATTTACTCCATCATCACTGCTTTCAATTAATACCCGAATGAGACACATGGCCGAGAACACGCAGCTTGAAATTCACATGGACAAAGATAGTAAAGCATTGGTCTAGATAAACAGACCAATGCTAAAAGTTAAAGCTAATGTTACCCCCTCATTTCTTCCCACCTTGACTCCAAAACAGCCAGTGTGATCTTCTAGCTAAAAGATTCAGAAATTGTCTTAAAAGTTGATGTCTATTTGATCTTAATTAAAATGAAGGCGAGCTTTTACTGACACACATTCTGTGTGTAATGCTCACAGACAAACACAATCGCAGAGTACGAAGAATCGAGGTCTAATGGTAACAAAGTTGGCAAGAAGCAATGTCCAAAATCTAGCAAAGAGTCCAAAATCCATAAAATCCAATCAAAGTAAGCCAAAACAAGTCTGCAAGGCAAAAGGGAAATCTGCAATGCAGAAGACATAGAAACACCACAGAGAAACACAGGAAAGTTTAATACCAGAACGCTCTGTAACTAGGAAGGGCTAGTATACTTCACACAGAAGGATTGTCTCCGAGGTCTATATAAGCTCCTTGGCCTAAAACTCAGGTGATTCTGATCTTCTAATTAAAGGCTTGTGCGAAACTCTGGGGTGGATCTCCAGAGAGGGTTGTCTGTTTTTCTCTGACTCTGATCGAGGGCCAAGCCTTACAGTGTAAGGGTGCTTTGTAAAGTACACTATATTGCCAGAAGTATTCACTCACCCATCAAAATAATTAAATTCAGGTGTTCCAATCACTGCCTTGGCCACAGATGTATAACTTCAAGCACCTAGACCTTCTACAAACATTTGAGAATTAATGGGTCATACATCAGCAAGTGCAATGCAAAGCGTCGGATGCAGTGGGTGTAAATCACGCCGCCACTGGACTCTAGAGCAGTGGAGGCGTTCTCTGGAGTGATGAGTCACAATTCTCCTTCAAGCAATCTGATGGATGAATCTGGGTTTGGTGGTTGCCAGGAGAACGGTACTGGTCTGATTGCATTGTGTCGAGTGTGAAGTTTGGTGGAGGGGGGTTATGGTGTGGGGGTGTTTTCAGGAGCTGGGTTCGGCCCCTTAGTTCCAGTGAAAGGACTCTGAATGCTTCAGCAGACCAAGAGATTTTGGACAATTTCATGCTCCCAACTCTGTGGGAACAGTTTGGAGAGTTTGTTCCAACAAGACTGTGCACCAGAGCACAAAGTGAGGTCCGTAAAGACATGGATGAGTGAGTTTGGTGTGGAAGAACTTGACTGGCCTGCACAGAGTCCTGACTTTAACCCAATAGAGCACCTTTGGGATGAACTAGAGTGGAGACTGTGAGCCAGACCTCCTCGTCCAACATCAGTGTCTGACCTCACAAATGTGCTTCTGGAAGATTGGTCAGAAATTCCTATAAACATACTCCTAAACCATAAGCACACTCCTAAACCTTGTGGAGAGCTTGCCCAGAAGAGTTGAAGCTGTTATAGCTGCAAAGGGTGTGCCGACGCCATACTAAACCCTATGAATAAAGAATGGGATGTCACTTAAGTTCTTATGCGTGTAAAAGCAGGTGAGCAAATTCTTTGGCCAGTATAGTGTATCTGTTATGCCATTTTTACCCAAGTAGTTCTAATTGCCCTTTCCATTATTTCTGTATTACATTTGTATTTAGTCACCAGTTATGTACTACACTGGTAGATTTTGCACAGCAGGAGCCCCCACAGAACCTGCCATGTTGGAGATGTACTGACCCAGTGGACTAAAGATCGCAGTTTGGTTTTCGTAAAAGTGCCTCAGATCAGTGCGCAAAATTTCCAATGGTAACTAGAGGTTCCACCATAAAAAAACCCCAAATTTTCATTGAGGGGTGGACAAAACCAATTGAAAATCTTTTAACTCAAACATACGACCATTTCACATTGACTTTTGGAGATTTAGAAATCCTAAAATGTTTGCTGTTGAGGATTTTTGGGGGTCTCAAATGCTAATCATAAGGTCTGAGATGATTCAAAATGTCATGGTGCATCGTGTGCTTTGAGGAGATGACCTCACAGGAAAAACTTATGAAGCTTTGTAGATGCAAAGCAAGAGAAGTCTTTGACTTTTTGATTCATAACTTGTGGAAAACTGTATGAGGCTTTTAACATAATACGCACAGAGCTCTTTAGAGAAATTTAAAAGAAAACTGAAGACTGCCTGAAACTGCTGCCTGTCAAACACAAGTCCCAGCAACAGGAATGTGCCTGTTCTGTGGAAGTTCTTTGTGAGCATGGTGGAGAGGTCCTCCTGACCCAGGTGTGCAGTCAGGAATGAAGGCAGAAGAGAGGCAGGAAGGAGGCGGTGGTGCAGTGCGGTTCCTCTTCATTAAAAGATGTTCTCTGATTTATAGCTCAAATGAAGATTAGTACTCCTTTGCTCGGGGACCTGGCCGGCTTAGCCGAGCATCTGATCGAGGTAATTAAACAATGCTAATTGCACTTCTTAATCAAACAGCTAATTACAGGGACCCTCGCCGGCTCGATCCAATGCGAAATTATCTTGCACTTTAACATGATGCGATTAGTCCTGCGACTCTCCAAACGGCCGAAAAATCGTTTCCTGGAGCGCAGTCCTGCCGTCCGGATGAGGAGTAAGGAGAATTCGAGAGCAGACATTTAACTCTGAGCACATTTTCATTATCTCTCTGCCGCGAATCGCTAATGCACATCTTTGCATCTTTGGAGAAATCCTGGTGTGTGTTGCCAGGCAACATGCACACGATGTACAGAGGGGAAAATGTGTGTGTGTCTATGTCTGTGTGCGCATGTGTATGTGTGTGTGTGTGTGCGTGTGTTTGTGTGTGAGAGGGTGTGTGTATGCAGGTGTGTATGTTTGTGGGAGAGTGTGTGTGTGTGAGGGTGTGAGGGTGTTTGTGTGTGTGTGGGTGTGTATGTATGTGTGTGTGTGTGTGTGTGTGTGTGTGTGTGTGTGTGTGTGTGTGTGTGTGTGTGTGTGCTCAGCTGTGTGTGAGGGTATATAATGACAGGGAAACTGTAGAATCTGTAGAAGTGAGGACTTTTTGCTGGTCCTCAAAAGGAAACATTTGTCAGCATAAATGTATTTTTTAGGGAAAATCTCAAGAAACTGAACAAGTCTTTTGGTCACTGAGGTTTAAGGTCAGGGTCAGGTTTAGGATTAGGGTTACAGTATTGCTCAAGTGAATTACACACAAATATATTCATATCACATTAAGTGTGCATATGAATGTGTATATAGAGTTCAGTGCAAACATTTAACTAAATGTATGTTTTTTAATGAATACACAGGTCAACAGGTCAAAATCATCAGAGATCAGTTTCTGTGGGTTCTGTAGTGTTTTTCATGCTGATCTCAGAT
>JBBPDC010066325.1:0-10813 GCA_037974485.1 Hemigrammopetersius urotaenia
GTTTACTCTCAGAACTCAGTGTGTATCAGTAAACTCTGATTCAGTAAATATAACCGGTGTAAAACAGTCTAGAACCGGAGTTTACTCTCAGAACTTTTTTTCTCGGCACACCGCCGCTCGGACGTTCTCCGGAGTCCCTCCCCCTGCGGGTTTTCCCCTCCCACTTGTGGGCGGAGACTATCATGAAAGTTCTCCCGGTTCTTGTTTTTTTCTGTTTGTTTCTAAAACCTAAAATAAAAGAAATTTCTTCATTTTCGTTGTTTATGTTTATTTGCGTGTGGCGCCGTTTTAAACCCCAGTGGTGGTTTTTATTATTACATGTTTTTTAATTACAGTAACTTTGGTTCCATGTATGATGATGATTTACCGTTTATTTCACTTCTTGTACTTCTGATGCGCTCAGGTTTAACAGTGAAATCACTAAACTGTGCCGGACACAGGAACCCCAGGACCAAAATTAGGCTCCCCTGGTCTACATGGAGGCCCCGGCATGGTTTCTCCACCTGCTCATACCTGGTGTCCTTCTGGAACATGACCCTGAATGACAGAAAGAGCATCATGTCAGACCGATGGTCTCTCCCTCTCCGAGACCCATCAGATCACACAGGACCAGAGCTGTGGAGCTGTCCGCTCTGTCACTCCTTCTGATCCTGAACGACTGGAGCTGGACGAGGGAAACACACAAAAATATTCACAAATATGTGTTTTAACACACGTGGAAACGTGCCTTAGAAACATACTCTATATCAATGGTTCTCAGCCTTTTCAGCATTGAGGCCCACCTGTCCATCACAGCATGCTGCCCACTGTTAGCCTTCACCCCTGTTTTGGTGGCCATCTTGGAATTTACAGTAGCAACTTTAAAGCGTCACAGTTCCGTCACACAGAGTTATTATTGTCTGCGGTTGGACTCGTTTCAAAGCGAAGACTCTGAAGTGTCATGTTCCAGAGCAGTAAAATATGTAAACTTATTTTCAAACACAGGATGGAATCCTGGAGTTCATATTATTTTTGTGTTAAACCTGTTTGAGTTCAGCCGTGTTTTATCGTCCCTGACACTGAAACCCACAGCCACGGATCTCGACCACTTATGTTCAGAATTTGAGCTCAAAAGAATGAAACTGAATGTTCTATACGGCTTTTAGTACCATTTAGTACAGAGACGACATTTTGTTTGGAGAAATCCTTATTTTTACCACAGAATTCTAAATCAATAACCGCTTGAATGCCACCTATTTCCCATTCACTCTGTACAACTGACTCGCACTGTCGGCTCCGCCCCTCGCGCTGTCAGCTCCGCCCCTCGCGCTGTCGTCTCCGCCCCTCGGTTCATCATTCGGTTCAAACAATAAGGTGCACCAAATACTGACAAAACTCACTCAGATCTCAATGAAACAACTCCAAAACATAAAGTAATTTAGCATCCAATAAATAATTGCATGATATTGCACATACACCACATGTTCCACACAATTTAGAAATTCCACATGATATTTCATATGACCACACTACTGCATATAATAATAAGATATTCAGAGGTGTAAAGAGTACCTGAAAACCAGACTTGAGTAAAAGTACAGATACCTTCCTGTAAAAATGACTCCATTACAAGTCACCAATTCCAATAAGACTCGAGTAAAAGTAGTGAAGTATCCGATTTTGAAAGAACTTAAGTATTTTACTTGTTCTGAATGTAGGCTCAAAGAACACCAAGAAATGTGAAAAACAAGAAACTGTTTATTTATGAGGTTTTATTTCCTAATATAGAAATGAAACTGAACCTCAATATTTCAAAATAGCACATTTAGGTAAACAGCATCCAGTACCTTCAGCACCCTGCAGATGGCGATATCGCCTCTTCCGCCCAAGAAATTAGCCGTGGCAGATAAAGATGGCGCTGTCGCGCACAATCGCGCTGTAGTGAGTAACGGTGAGTGTCCGTTCAGATGTAGTGCAGTAAAGAGTTCATATACTCAATCAGAAATGGAGTTGAGTAGAGAGTAAACATTGCTTATATTTTTGATACTCACAAAGTAGCCAAAAAATACTTAAGTACAGTAACGAAGTCCATTTACTCAAATACTTTACACCACTGAAGATATTGTACATAATGATAAGATGTTTATTGTTCTGGTGTGTGACAGGGAGAGGAGTTTCAGAGTCGGATTAGAATACCATTCTCTAGTCTCCACCCACTTTAGAGCTCCACCCAGTTTGACACCCCTGGTGCCCTGATGACCTGAATCCACCAGGGTGGAGCTACATAGGCGGGGTTTCTGATAAAGTGGCCCAGGGTAAATACAGGATATATTCTAGATAAATATAAATGTCTTTTCGTTGCTGTGCTCTTTACCTTTTTGGTGAAGCTTGAGGAAGTGGGGGATCCCACCATGGCCCGGTTTAGGACTCGTCCAGAAAAGACGGACTGAACTGAACTGATGAAGCTGGATTTGCCAGCACCAACTGGACCCAGCAGCAGAACCCGGGCCTCAGAGAGGGAGTCGCTGGGCGGCTTGTAAGTCTTCACCATCTCCATCAGCTTCTGCCTGGTACTAGAGACGGAATTCACAACAGTCAGCTTCTGTTTTGCACATTTTGAAGTGTACAAAGTTTAAGGCTCACTGCTGATGGAAAGGTTCAGCTATGGAGAGCAAAGGTAAAGGAAAGGGCCTTCAACTCAGTTCAGTGGAGGTTCACTATTCTGCATCTGTTCAAGAGATGAAGATTAACCAAACAGCTTTGGGATGGATTGGCTTGGAACTCCACTGAAAATCTTTTACTGCTCTTGTGTTTTTCTTGTTCTCTTTGTATTTTGTTTTGTCGTCATTTATGTAGTCTTGTGGAGTTCTGTTTTTGTGTTGCACCAAGATCCTGGTTCCTCCACGTTGTGTTCCTGGAGGAACGTTGTGGTCCTGGAGGAACGTTGTGGTCCTGGAGGAACAGTGTGGTCCTGGTGGAACGTTGTGGTTCTGGAGGAACGTTGTGGTCCTGGAGGAACAGTGTGGTCTTGGAGGAACAGTGTGGTTCTGGAGGAACGTTGTGGTCCTGGAGGAACAGTGTGGTCCTGGAGGAAGGTTGTGGTCTTGGAGGAACGTTGTGGTCCTGGAGGAACAGTGTGGTTCTGGAGGAACGTTGTGGTCTTGGAGGAAGGTTGTGGTCCTGGAGGAACAGTGTGGTCTTGGAGGAACAGTGTGGTCCTGGAGGAACAGTGTGGTTCTGGAGGAACGTTGTGGTCCTGGAGGAACAGTGTGGTCCTGGAGGAATGCTGCGGTCTTGGAGGAAATTTGATTTCACTGTGTACTGTGTATATAGACCTACTTGCTCTCGACCTCATCTCTTGAAATCTTGGATAGTCGGGTTTGGATACGTTTTCAGGTAAAGTAATGTGTATTTACATTGAAGCTGCTGGGATACTCACTCCTGAGACCATGAGACGTTTCTCCAAGGCGACTTCAGCAGAGGAGACCAAGCAGCTACAAAACAGACAGAAGAAACACAGCAGATAATGTAACACTACAGAGAAGAGCAGGAACTTAATGAGTCGTTTGAGAGCAAATAAAATGCAAATAAAGTTTAGCGTTTACCCGCTGCTAATGTCGGCACCACCTCTTCTTTCTTCTCTTCTTTGGAGGCTTCGGTTTTGGGCTGTGGCTTGTTCGATCCAGAGGCTCCAGCTTGTCCCAGGCTGAAAGTAGCATTGCCAATCTGGAATTTCTGTTCACTTTCCATCGCACGAGTAACTTCATGACAGATACGTGACACCAAAACACACAAAGATGGAAAAAAGGTCTTAAGAAGGTCTTAAACTTAACATATTATTTTAAAAACACAAGTTGTCCATTTATGTAAAAAATGCACAGCTCAAATGTGGCTAATATTCAAACAAATTAAATCTGAATAAAAAGGGGTGATTCAGTTTCAACACAATCGTCCTTTAGTACATACACACATATATATATACACACATGTAAGTGTGTGTGTGTGTGTGTGTGTGTGTACAGATTAATAGACAGACAGATGGATAGATTCTATTGACAAAATACTCCAGAAAAACTTCTGTAAAATATTTGGTACGTTTTAATTTTTAATGTAATACATTATTTTACTTTCCCAGACTTAAGTACAGTCAGACCTTAAAGATTAAACTGTATACAGTAAACCCCCGGTTTTACGCGGATCGGGACTCGCGGATCCAGTCACACACTTTTTTTTTTTTTGAGAACGAAACTGATCGTTTTACGCAGAAATATTCAAAACAATGTGGAACCTGCAAATATTCTCCGCTTTTTACATTTTTTCGTGCCAATGTTTTTTTTTTTTTACTCATTTTAGTTCTTCTGGCTTCCCGTGCATGGCTGTAGGGCTCCCTCTGACACACTCTCTCTCTCTCTCTGTCTCTCTCTTACTCTCTCTGTGTCTCTCTCTAACTCCCTCTCTCGCTCTCTCTCTCTGTCTCTCTCTCTCTCTCTCTCTCTCTGTATCTCTCTTACTCTCTCTCTGTCTCTCTCTAACTCCCTCTCTCGCTCTCTCTCTCTCTCTCTCTCTATGTCTGTCTCTCTCTCGTTCGTGACTTTTCCGGAGCGCGCCTCTCTCTATTTCTGTATCTCTATCTCTGTATATTTAGGTTTTACACTATAAAAATAGGCATTTTAAGGCATTTTTGACCAAAACACAACATCGCGGTTTTTCATCATACGCGGGTGCTCGTGTAACGTAACCCCCGCGAATAACGGGGGCTTACTGTATTTTTAACTGTTTGGTTCCATTGACCCCCGATTCACTGTAAACCTGTTCCCTGGCGCCCTCTAGTGTTTAAGTGACGAGATGTTTTTAGTGATCCAGATCTTTTCGGTCCTGAACTGTCTGTTCATTTTACTACCTTTGCTTTTATAACTCAGTCAAATTCAGCTCTGTTTTGACCTCTAATTAGTCTGTGTGCACAAAGTTAGTTCACAAAGTTAGTTCAGTTCAAATATATATATGCATTTATCTTCCTGAGAACCGAGGACAAAAGGTGTCATACAATATCTTTTTTTGTTGCAGTTTTCTCTATTTGGGCCTAAAAAACACCTTACGAATCAAATTTCTTTATTTTAATTTCTCAGCATGTCCACTGTAGAGGACAACGGGACAATTTCCTTGTGAAAATAGCAAAATTCTGGATCTCTTCTGTTGCTTTTCTCTTGCAAGCACAACGAAACATGCATTTTAGTTCAACAGTGAATTATAAGTGATCCTCTGGATATTCTCAATCCTGTCGTGAAAGAATAAGATCAAACTGTACCTGGTTGGCCAAATGTAAAACTCATCTTCTGATTCTTTCCTCTAAAAGTAAAATAAAAGGAATATTACAGTACACTTTAAAACCGAGCATTAGTGTGCACTAAAGCCTCAGACAGTCAAAAAACTTCACGCTGGGGATAAATACCAGCACTAAGGACTAAAACTGGGTTTAAAATAAAGAGAGCAACAGAACAAAATACAGAAAAGGGGAAAATTCACTCACAGTGAAAACGCAGCTGCTTGAAGAGACGAAAGTTCTGGAGCTTCTGGAGAACCGAAACCGAAACCTGGGCAGTACCAGACCTAAACAGACACATTAAGAGTCGCCCACTCAGAACACACAGAACACTGTAAAAACACGGTTCTCTGATATACACGGTCTGTCTATTAATCTGTATACTCTGTGTCTTATCGTCAAATATAAAAATTATAGGAATTAGGACAATTCCTTCTCTGAAATATAATTATATATATTTACGTAATTTAGGAAAATCGTCCCTCTTTTTGTAAAATTAGCAAGAAACCTAACATTTAAAAATATTTCTTTAAATTGCAAGATTTTTTAATAACAAGATTTACAACAAGATCAAACCGACACATTAAAAGTCATCTACCAAAAGTCATCTACCTAGCAGCCTTGGACACACACACACACACACACATATATTTTTATTGACATATTATATTCAGCTGGTGTATATACACCTAGTGGTTAGAGGGCCGTGGGTTTGAATCCAATAATGACTGGGGCACCACTGAGGTACTATTGAGGAAGAGTCTCTGTTCTGATTGGCTGCTTTCATGTGGATTTTACTAGAGAATTTTATTAGGAGCTTAAAGTTTTGTTTTGCACTCTGGCGTGCAAAAGTTTTGTCTTCTGGCGTCCTAGACATACACTTTCATTTTTCACGTACTATACCGTCGAATGTCCTTCTGAGTGTAGTGTGCTTGTTTTGTTCACTACTTGGTGAGGAAGGGCGCGCTGTTTAGAGCGTGCCCTTGCTGCAAAAAAAGTCTCGCAGCGTTGTTATGACGACGGGTGAAAAGCTCGCGAGAGTGGAAGTCTGGTGGCGCCCTGAGTGCTGTCTACAGAAGTAGAGAGAGGGAGAGTGTGTGTGTGTGTGGACTGTGCGTGAGGGTGTGTAAAGTGTGTTCGAGTGTGTGAGGGTGTGAGAGTGTGTTTTAAGTTGTCTGGTCCATTGGGTCCGTCGTAGACTCCGCACACGTTTATTTGGACCGATTCCGGTACCGGGAGAGGGAGAAGGAGAGGAGGAGGTCGGGCCGGGCGGGCCGGGGTGTATTGGTTGGTCTGTTCGGACAGAGGCGCTCTGAGGGCGGCGTGGGGCATGGCAGCTCCCCGGCCTATTAAAGGCATCCTTAAAAACAAGAACAGCGGCACCAGAATCTGCACCGAGCCGCCCCCGGAGAGCACGGAGCCCGTGGGACCCGGAGGACCCGGCGGGCCGGATGAGGACCAGCAGTGAGTACCAGACCAGCCGGACCGGGCTGGGGCTCTGAGCTCAGTTATGCCGGCTTATACCGCAACAACTACACAAAAAACGTATTTCGATTCTAAATATAATCATTTACCCCACATTTACTTTTTCGTTTACTCCAAGAACCATCTAAACGACTCGCCTGGCTTTTTGTTCTACTAAAACTATTCACCTCAGGACCAACTTTATACCTGTTTTTGGTCTGTGCTGTAATTTGTTAGACGAAATGTCAGTGTGAATTACATAAGAAGCCCATTTTGGTGGAAATATGTCGGAATAAACTAATTTTATTTAATATTTATACTGCCTCTAAATCATAAACTCCTCAGTGTCGGGTTTTTTAGTTTTCTGGAGTTAGCCTCGATGCTAACCGTATTTTACCTCAGAAACGCATCATTTTTGACACGAATATTACTATTCATATGCCCTGAGAAACATATACCCGATTCGCATAGCTTGATTTTTTTTACTGGAAATGTTCGTCTCTGGATGAACTTTACTCATATTTTATTTTTATATGTTTGTTATATGTTCAGACAGTCTGGATTAGATCAGTTTATTAATATATAACTCATTTTTGGTTAGTCAACACCCAGAGCATTAATTCTGAATTTAACAAAAAGGGACCGCTCGTGGTCTAGTGAATAGAGGGGTTCGGCCGTGTGATCCGAAGGTTGTGGGTTAAAATCCCCAAGACTGCTTGTGGCACCACTGATGTACCCTTAAGCAAAGGGACGTCCCCACACACTACACCCCGGGCACTGTGCTCCTGGCTGCCCGCTACTTCACTTGGTGAATGGGTTAAATACAGAGAAGGAAATTCACACTGTGGGCTGTTGTGTAATCACATATGACAAAAACACACGTTACACTAATAATATCATGGTATTTTCCTAATATTTAACAGTTTAAGACCTACAGTATGTATACGTTTCTTCAGGTTCTCTCCTCATTTTTTTCTAGTTCACCTTAACTATAATGTGGACTGGAAAATTACAATAGGAAGCCAAATTCAGGTCCAGTAGTTAAGTCTACTGACCTACAAACACTAAATTAAAATTGTTTAATTATATAAAATGTTACCAGACCAGTGTTGGATATTTACAGAGCTTTTAAGTGCTGAAACAGTAAGGAGTGCATTTAAAGTTAAAGGACAGTCTAGAATTTGACTCTGTATCAACAACAACCAGTTAATAGGAGTCAGACCTGCACTGTTACAGATTCTCTCCTCTTAGAAAGGACCTGGCTTTATTTCACACATTCACACTTTCCAGTGTTTAACAAGAATAAATTCTATGAAGTAAATGGATCGGTGGTAAAAACCTGCATGCAAAAACTTTTGACTAGGAAAAAGGAAACATTTTTCCTTTTTCCTACAAGTAAAACATTTGTAGAATATGGGCTCTTTAATAACCATTTGGTGAATCAGTGTCTTTAATGGTCAAAGAGTAAAATAATTAGACTTCTGTCATGATATCTGAAGACCTCAATTCATCTTAGTTACACCATTAACTCACTGGGAGCTGTGATTGGTCACCCTGTCAGGCACACAGTGATTGGTTAGATTGTCATTTGCATATTGCAACATTTGCAGTATTGCAGAGGCCGATATCACAATAATGTTTAGTAAGTGATATATTTGTGTAGAAGATTTCAGATTTCAGGAACTGGGACAAATGTATATACACACACAAATATATACACAAAATATATATATATATATATAATGTGTGTATGTATGTTTGACAGTATATTGCTCTTCACTGTTTACAGTAATTTATCTGAATGCATGTTGTTTCTCCAGACTGAGTTTGAGGCCGAGCTGTCAGGGTGGATTTGTGCTGTTAGTGTGGCGTCTCTCCCTTGGGGAAGGTGTGGGGGGGTGTGAGGAATTGATCTCATCCTTTCTGGCACCCTTTCTTGCTTGGGGGCGAGAAGAGACTGGCTGTCCAGACCCAGAACAAGTCTTCAAATCGGTTCTATTTTAAAACCTTTTTAAGTTTAAAGAGTAGTGCATTTGTGTAACTAAAAGCAGCCTGAAGTCAGATGTTTGCTTCTGTAATAAGGTTCCTTAATGCTGAGCTCTGAGTCATAACCTTGTTTAACCAACCTATTGATTTGTAATGTAAACAGAACCCACTTTGATCCTCTTGGCTTTTAAGAGAGGGTGCAGAAATAGACACGCTGCACCAGTGTAGTCGGGGAATAAGCCTAGTCCTGGTCTACACAGGGTTTTCATTGGAGATATTCCATGGAACTGAAAGTATAGTCAATAACTTAAACCTAAACTGGCTCTGTATGCCCAAAAGTATCCAGACAGGGCTTTTAATGGGTGTAAGTTCAGCTTCCTCTGTTGCTGATACAGGTGTTCAATCACAGATTTTATATCCATAGAAACACACTGACCAATAGAACAGGCCTCACATGGCCCTGAGTGTCAGGTTAGAGGGGTAAAAGACCCCCTGACTTGGTCTGTGGAGTCTCTGGAGTGATAACTTCATCCAGAACATCATCCAACATCAGTACAGCATTCAGCAGACACTTTTATCCAAAGTGACCTTCGTTCCCTAACTACAGGGGGCAGTCTCCCTGGAGCAACTTGGGGTTAAGGGTCTTGATCTGGAACCCAGTGGTGGTGCTGAAGGTAGGGTTCAGACCCATGACCTCTTGGTCCAGAGGCAGGCATCCTACCCACTAGGCCACACACTAATGCTCTCATACAATCAAATCCTCACAGCAATGTTCCACCCTCAGGACCTGACCTCACTAATGCTCTCATACAGTCAAATCCTCACAGCAATGTTCCACCATCAGGACCTGACCTCACTAATGCTCTCATACAATCAAATCCTCACAGCAATGTTCCAGCATTCTTACTAGATGAGGTGTCTTGAGCAGGTTGATTAGATGATTAGATGATGGACATGAGATAAATGTCTCAGTTTCAACATGTTCTCTTTCTTAGCGTCCTCTTCTCTCCCTCAAATGACATTGTTCTGGAAACCTGTCTCTCCCACTCCGTAGAAAAATAGGACACGCTGCAGGAATGGCACTAGCTGAGTTCCAGTCTCGGGGGACGGCAGAGACTTCAGTATTGACACCAAAATAGTCTGTGCATAAAAAAAGACGGGGGTGGGGGCAATGTTTCCTCAAGGATTCTTTGTGCAGCCAAGCACCAACTCATCTGAGGATGTGGTTGATTGTACTTTTTCCCCTCCTTTTTTCTAAAAATGAGAGACATCCAGCTGTAAGGATAAACAATTCTGAGAGCCAGGCTGAGTGCCGCCGCCTCCACCCCTCGGCGGGGTCAGCTGGGACTGGACCGAATATTTGTTTCTTAGGTTCGTGTTGGTTCATATATTTGGGAGAGATGAGAGAAAAGTGTTTGTCTTAGGTATTTACTTATTTAATGTTTTTTCATTTTCATAAGTCTTTTCCTTTGGTTAATATATGTGTACTCGGGTAGCATGGCTGAAGTCAACCTCGTTCTTTTTCTCTGGGAGACTAAAGTGACGTCAGTTCAGTCTGTGAAAGACATTAAAATGGGAAAGTTTACACAAATTCAATTTCAGGTTATTGGTTTGACGCTAAATGGGTTGAGGTCAGTGTCTCATTCAGAACTGATAAATATGTGTAAACTGTTGGGCAAGATGTAACAGTTCCACAATTTTTTGTGGCAATATATAAATGTTCATACGTTTAAGTGCTAAATTATTAAGAAAAATATAATTTACTTACCTCGTAACATGAATATTAACTTAAATTCAGCTACATTTCCATATAAAATATAACTGCAAATGTTTTGGTACTGCGGATGGAAACTCAAAGAAAGGCGCCTTGGGACTGCTGTACTTGGGAGGGCGTTGTTTATTTCTCCTTGCTGCTTATTGGCTGCTGCCCTTTGACGCAGCTGCAGTCCAGAATGTCCCCCGTGGAGCGTCTCGAGTGTTCTGGTGTTTTTGTTCTTCTTAAAGCCTGTATTTTTATTTCTGTAAATTAAATGAGTTTATTACTGTATTTACCTGCTTATACCA
>JBBPDC010066336.1:0-10813 GCA_037974485.1 Hemigrammopetersius urotaenia
CACACACACACACACACACACACACACACACACACACACACACACACACACACACACACACACACACACACCTCCAAATACTTATCCAATGCTGTGCCACTAATAGAACTGGTAATTTAACTTGCTTCATTATTCTTGAAAAACATTATCCGTCTGTCCCCTATGCAGTCGGACTGAGCAAATGTTTGGCAGTACTCGGAAAATAATGCGGAAAAGATAATTGTTGGAAAAGGGTGATAAAGGAGACATGAATATAATTAGTGTGCGAGAATAAACATTCTACGCGTGCTGTTCTCTCTCGGCGACCGCTAGCTGAACTCTAAATTCTATAATGACACGTTTTGCGCTGCAGCTGTTAAACGCTGCAGTTCCCTTTCACGGTCAGTTTGGACTTTATGACTAAAAAGTCAAATCCATTCATTTCCATGGCCTCAGCCTTGTCTAGTTAACAATATGTTAACATGTTGGTATTCAGTCATTTCTTTCACTTGACCTCTACTGGTAATGTTTGCGTGGTTTCAGAACCAAAGATTAAAAAAAAAACAAAAAAAAAAAACATTGCCCAACATTTTTATGTCATAGAATTAAAACACTGTTCTTGTTCTGGTGCCTTTAAGACTAACATATGTGGACTGCCTTATTCAAAAAGCAGTCCAAGCTATAAGTTCTGTGTGAAGGGGGGGGGGGGGGGGGGTTAGGGCAAACTGCTACAGGCTGAATGTTTAAAATGTGTTGTTTTCTGTGACATGACAAAAAATTCACAGTGAGCAGCGTCCATATTTTCCAATACAGAGAGAACAGACTGGGGAAGGAATGGAAAAAGATTTACATACTTCAGTACGACACTTTTGTGTCTAAGAAAACTAGTTTGTTTGCTGCTAATGCTAACGCTGCTAATGCTAACAGCTAGCGGTAACGCTCCGGGGTCAATAAAATTTACTGTAAATTTAACTACAGTTAATTTAATTACTGTAAATGAAATTAAAAATGAAATTAATGTGTTTTGGGAGTATATCTGGAGGCATATTTAGGGTTTGCGCTATAAAAATAGGCATTTTTAGGCGTTTGTTTTACCACATCAGAACACTGTGGTTTTTATGTGCTCTTGGAACATAAGCCCCACGAAAAGCGGGGGGTTACTCTACATATATTAAAGAAGGATTAAAGAAGGATTCCTTTTGAGTTCCCAAGAACATGTTTGAATGCTTAAATGGATCCTGGGGGTTAAATGTATAGTTTTATCCTCTAAGCTTGATATGTATGGTTCTTTAACGGACCTTTTCAAAAAGGTTCCACTATTGTTGAGTCAAAGAACCTTCTTGCTTTCAAACATCACTTGCCTTTGTACAACGTCAAGGTTTTATGGTTCAATAAATCCAATGTTACCACGGAGAGAAAGGAATTCAGCAGAGACTTTTGATTGACACATCTAAATGTGGTGTTCTTTCATTGGGCCCAGCTCAAGGCTTCACTGGAGCATTAACACTAGAGAACAGTACACCAATTTCCAACCAAGGCCATTTTTAATAACTTGTTTGTGAACAGTGTTCTCCTATTTTTTCTTCTCCTCTCCTAGCAGATTAAAAGGCAAATGTCAAGCAATTTGTGTGCTTTTGCATTTGTGCTGACCTTGGAAATGTACTTTTAAAATGAATTCGGGGCAAAATTGGCAAAAGGAAGGCAGTTAGCATTCAAAACCTTCTATGAAACAGCTGAGCTTGTTGGACAGCTACCTGGAAATGGCTTGGACATGCTGTCCAGACCAGTGGATGTTAGTAAAGTTTGTAGTCAGTATCTGCGTGTGTAGCACCGGTGCCCTGTTGGCAGAGACACAGAGACGTTTGTTGTGTAAAATCCGCTCGAAAACCACAAAGCCCACTTTGAAATTTCTACTTAATCAATCACCGAGACAAGTCAGCAGCGGGGGAAGGCTGACAGGGGACCTGGAGAGCACACTCCACTACTCAGGCTGTCAGTGCTGCAGATAGGACGGACCTCTAATCTCAGAAAACAAGGCTCTGGCTGTCTTACTGCTGCTAGTGCATATTTAAGAGTGATACTCACGTTAATTTTGATGATGTCGTAGATGAGATAGCGCGGGATTGGCTGTCCGTTCACTTTGTCGATAATCATCTCCTATTTAAAAAAAGGGGTGGCGAGAAGAAAAAAAAAGTTAGATGACTGAGTTTATGACACACAGCACATCAAATACCAAAGGACTCTTTTCCTGGTAAAGCATTTCACGCATTTTGCTTCAATATGACAGGACCCTCAAAAGTCCCATTCTCAGAGGATGGGAGACAGTGAAAGGGAAATAATGGAAAGTTTGTGTGTGCTGGCAAGCGAGATACAGAGAGAGAGAGAGAGAGAGAGAGAGAGAGATAGGGTAAAGAAAGCGGAAGGAAGGAAAGGAGAGAGAGAGAGAGAGAGAGCGAGAGCGAGAGCAAGAGCGAGAGAGAGAGCGAGAGAGAGAGAGAGAGAGAGAGAGACTAAAAGGTGGGGACCTACTATCACCTACTAAAATGGGGATGCTCCCTTTGCTTACTAACAGGCTAAATGAAGTCGAGCAGGACGAGCCGGTCTTGTCGAGTTATTGTTTGAGATAACAATTAAATCTACACTGGCTGAAGCAGAGCTAAGCACTGAGAGTCCAGAGGACATCCAGTGAAATTAATAATGCATCTGTTGATGCTGAGGGGAAAATTCAATACATTATAAATGAAGGAACAAGAGGCCAAAACCAAACTACTTCAGATAAATGAGTTTTTAGAGTCATAAAATGTATGACACATATATCAGTTAATCAGAATTCACAAGATTAGCCTCTAATATACCAAAAACATTTCAAAATGTTTTAACCAAGGGAGCACTTTCACTTTGCCACAAACAAGGTAAACAGAATGTTGTTTCCATGTGGCTGCTATTGTCACACACAAAAGTTTGAACATCCCTAATCAAATTAAGTATTCTCTACAAGGAAACCACACTAGAATATCAAAGTCAGAGCAGGTCAATTTTGTCATTAATCCTCACCACTGAGCGAGAAACCAAAGACGGTTTCTCTACGACCTGGTGCTACATACAACAGAGTAAGCAATAATAAATACTAGAAATACAGACTATACAATACCCTTCAACACAATATACAACAGTTATACAACAACTAAAGAACAGTACAGTAGACAGTGTACAATTTAACTGGAGAAACAAAACAGACAAACTGCAAGTCCACAGAAGCAAAGATTCTCATGTGTCGTATCATAAGCGCACTATTTCTATTTATTTGCTGAAAAAATAAAACAAATTATGTCCAATATTTTTTCACAGGCCACCCCTCCCAATATATTAAATATACTTGAAAAGCAATGACAATGCTATAAAATGGGCCGAAGTGACATATTTGAAGAGGATGTGCATTTTTGACCAGGAGAGCCCAAACTCTCCAAAACCTGTGTGTTCATAAGTCATGCCAAGAAATCGGAACTCATCAGGACAAACTATTCAGGTTTTTAAATCAGTACTGCGCCAAAAGAGTTCAATTGTGAGTATTTAACAATATTTTGGAAAAGAAACAAATCTTTACTTAAGCAAAACCTGCTCTTTCTACCAAGGACAACACTTTGCTGATCTTGAAGTGTCAAAGCTAAAGCCTGCAAAGGATCAGCAAACAAATGTTTCTTGTAAGCAAATACTCTGCAGGCTTTTTAGAGACTTTGCTTCTTCATATGACCATTTTTTGAGCTAAGTTTTCTTGTCTTCAAATTTTGATGAGCAGTTGAACTTGGATTTTTACCCAATTGTGCAGCTCCAACTACTGTATAACCTGTATAAGCCTCCCTCCATCAAATGACACAAGCTAGAAGGGTGAAGGCCAGCCATGCTTCCTCTGAGACACATAAAGCACCAATTAATCTTTTCAAAACACTTCTAAGGCAGAGTTATTGGACAGGTAGGCATATCGGAGGAGAGCATAAACTCTGCTACATGTTGTCTAGCACTGTGCTGCGTGGTCAGGGAAGAGGGAGGGCCATGCTGTTACCCAGAGCGAAAGTGTCACTGAGGGTTTGTGGTGTGGGAGTGCACATTTGAGATGCCAGCAAACAGTGGTTTTATATTAACACTTTTTAAATTATTAAAAAAATATTAAAAAGAAAGAGTAAATCCAACATTATTCTTCAAGAAGTTAAGATGTCCCCATACTAGGATTTTAAAGTATTTATAGTGTGTCAAAAGTTGCTCAACAACAAATGGCTGTTCAGTTAAAACTGGAGAAATGTTTGCTCTCTGAGTGCAGCACCTAATCTCAGATGCTCCGGTTCAGTGTACAGAATGTACTGGCGAACCAAGCTTTCACACCATCTGACGAATGTAATCACTTTTTAATCCTCGCCTTCATCGTGTCACTTGGAAATATCAAGTGTTCACCCATCCGTTCTGTCATTACCACAAAGTCCCATCGCAGTCTTAATAGGCAGTAATATAACCGCAATATGATCAAGTCCAAGTCGTTAACAGTTCAGAAACGGCTTTCTCTTTTAAAGCGGGCAGATGTCAGATGGAGAGAAGTGATTAATTTGATGGACAGAAAAAGAGAGAGAGAAAGAAGCTGAGAAAGAGTTGGTGAGAGTGATAGAAAAAGAGAGAAAGATGGAGGGAAAAGTGAGAAACCTAGAAAAACCAATTTGATGAGAGATGGAGAGAAAAAGAGAGAAACTGAAAAAGAGTAATTGAGAGAGATGGAGAGAAAATGAAAGAAACTGAAAAAGAGAGGCTGAGAAAGAGAGTTGGTGAGAGAGATGGAGAGAAAAAAAAGAAACTGAGAAAGAGAGTTGGTAAGAGAGATTGAGAGGAAAAGAGAGAAACTGAGAAAGAGAAAGTTGGTGAGAGTGAGTTTGTGGTGGGGAGACAGAAGGGAGGGAGACAGAAGGGAGGGAGACAGAGAGTCAGACAGCAAGAGGGGGGAAGGGGAAGACAGAAGGGGTGGGAAGAAAGAGAGAGAGAGATGAAGGGCATGTTTATCCGTTTGAACAAGGAGGAAGTGGAATAAAATAAGGGTGGGTGTTATTAGGAAAAAACAGAGACAGTGGCCATTAGAATGAGGGTCCAGTCATTACAGGGGTGGGCGGCTGCTCCCCTCGGCAGCAGCTGTGGGCTGGAGGAGAACTGGGTCAGCAGCAGCAGCAGCAGCTGCGCTCTGGACCTTCCAGAACATCTTTGGCTCTCGCAGGCTGTTATTTGGAGTGTTAAGTGCTGGTAAAATTAGCTCCATTAGAGCATGGAGAATCGGTAACCAAAGCTCATGTACAGGATGGAAGTGTGGCCTCCTGCTGGCTGCATTTACAGGCCTGTGTTTACACGTCAGGGTCACGTCCACACACTCATCTAACAGGAAGCGTGACATCACATCCGACCCATTACTGGTGTCTCTGCAGTGTCGTGTTAATATGCTTCCAGATGAAGCTGAGCTTACTAATAGAGGCTCAGTGCAGTTAACTTGAAGCCAAAGAACCTTTCTGCTCACGCTGGATCATGATTTTAAGCACGACATCATGATAAACAATGTGAAAACGACGCCATTTTTATTTTATCAAAAGGTAGCTTTAGCCCAATTCTAAACAGCCTGTTAGATGTATCTTATGTGCCTCTTAAGTGTCTCAATTAACAGCTTAGTTATTAACTTTTAAAGAGAAAACACTATATAGGTTTCAGACGTATGGTTCAAATATAACCATAAGGCAGGGGCCGCATACTCACCCCGTCCAGCAGCGTGTTGGTGAGGTGGGAGTTCATATCTTTCCGGAAGGGAAACTCCAAGTTGGCCACGTGGAAGATGGAGTTATCTCTGTCGATCATGTGCACCTCGTTCTTGCCATCGATCAGCATCATGTATCTGCCGAGCAGAAGCAAAGTCAGCAGTGAGCTCAACAACCAGTCAAACATTCGACAACTTTCCACGTTACTATTCTGAGATCTTTAGCTGAACTTTGAAAAAAATATTTATATTCCTCACTT
Organism: Hemigrammopetersius urotaenia; assembly: GCA_037974485.1. Lineage (NCBI taxonomy): Eukaryota > Metazoa > Chordata > Actinopteri > Characiformes > Alestidae > Hemigrammopetersius > Hemigrammopetersius urotaenia. The sequence goes on from JBBPDC010066336.1 coordinate 6,013, forward strand.
TGAGCCAGCTTGAGATTTTTTATACCCATAAAAGTCCAAATGAAGACAAAAAAGGTACTGGATGTGACTTTTAATGGCAATACAGCATGCGGTGGTGTGTGCTGCTGGTACCATCGCAGCAATCAGCAGCTGTGACAATAAATTCCCAACAACACAGAAGTTTAGATTTTTATTTCTATCTTGCAGAATTACAGCACCCAATCCATTACAAATTCCCCAAAACAATGGCTATCAAACCCACATAAACTGGAAACTACACTCTTGAGGCCCTGAAGCATACAGCTCATCCTCACCAAAAGTTCACTTAATGAAAAAGTGAAGGAAGTCAGCTCATTTGTTTGTATTTTATGCTTTGGCAAAAGTTTACTTTTCAGTGTCCACAGAGAAACTGTTACTGAAAGGAACTGAGCAGAAAAGTCGTTGACTTTTTCATGGAGAGACTAAACTTACGGTTCATTTTATTATTAAGGGTCTTCCTCCGATTTTCTCCCCAATTTAGTCATATACCTGTCCACCCATTAGCTAGAACTCCCCTATTTACACAATACACAACTTAAAGGTGGGCGATTTATCGATTTTATCAATTAATTTGAATGTACAGTTCAGGACGATGTGTTTTTATGAAAATCGATTTTATTACTTATTTTACAGACAAGCACCAAAAGCAGACACACAGTGTTTGTTTAATGCGACAAATAATAATAATAATAGTATGGAACTGTGCAGTCAGACACAGACCAAACAAGTCCTGTGTCCGACTACTTAAGCAGCGCAGACAATCTCTGCAGTCAGGGCTCCAGATGGCGACTAAAATGGTTGCCAATGCAACTAGATTATTTATTTTGAGTCTAATTTTTTAATTTCAGTCGCCAATGGTGATCATCCCTCACAACTAAGTGGAATTAAAATAAAAGTGACCTTTCATAACATGCAGATACGCTCAACCCAAGTCTACCGCTCCTACTGCACGGTCACGTGATAAGATATGGGAATTTCAGCTCTTTTTAATCAGTCGGATCAAATCACTAAGAAGATTCGGCTCTTTTGGCTCTTAAACGCACAGACAGACAGGGAGACGCCGCATTCCCTGTGTTCCCAGTTCACACGATACGGCAGCGGATGGCCAAAGCAGCATGTAAAGTAATACAGGTAGACGTGGTTTTCTGATGAAAACCCAATGACATTTTATTGTCTGTGGTCAGTCTAGTAATATACTATGTCTGTGCCAGAATTTAGTCAAAGAACCAACTCATTCGCGACCGACAGAGCATTTCTAAAATAAGTTCTAAAATATATAAAAATATATACAAAAAATAAATATTAAGTACACAAGAAACATTTAATAATGTGTATTTATACACATTTTATTTAGCCTGGAGCCCTGCACTGTGGAAAAGCCAGAATTCAAAAAAGTTTTAGACCCAAAGCTTGTGTCAGACTGAACTTTTTGTTTTGTTTTTTGTTTTTTAACTTAGGGTTAAAGTTAAAACTTGTTTTGAACCATTTCTTTGTTATCTGTAGTTTGATTTGGAGGAGGGGAGGGGAAAATCGATTAAAATTGAAAATCGGATTTAAAAATCGGATGGAAAAATCTGAGATTTTATTTTTAAGCCATATCGCCCAGCTCTAACACAACTGTTATTTGCTTTTTTATGTATTTTATGCTTACAGTTATAAGATATGCATCTACAGAGATGCAAATCTTCTAGTTGTATAGTACATTATTGTGTATTGCAATGAGAATAAAGATATTTTAATGAAGATATTCTATTCTAATACCACCAACACTTCGAGGGTCTGTTCCAACTGCCACAAAAACAACTCAGATGGACAGCTTTCATGCTCAGAGGGGAATCTTCACCACCAATTCTGTTACGTCAACTAAGACACCCACACTGGCCAGTATCATTGCAAGTAAAGGAACAAGAGGAAGGGCCATCCTAACCACCCAGAGAGAGCGAGGCAAATTAAGATTTCTTGGCGCTGCCAGGTAAGGAACTTCTCTGCCAATGATAAGAACAACACTTGGACAGCTGCACCACTTGGGAGCCCCAGTGATCACTGTTTTCAAGTGCTGTCCAAAACCTTTTTCGCATTTCGCATTTTTATATTCATTGATATCAACCACAATGTCATATTTCCAAAATAAAACAAATTAAAACCAGTTTTCTTGATTCACATTCATACAGGAATTTCAAGAGATATGCCAAGAGCACATCCCTTTGTATTGAACCCATCTCTACACATATACCATAGGTCAGCAACAGCAAGTCACCGCAGTCCACAGATCATACTAGGAATGCACTGACGCAAGGCAATTCAGTTTATGTTTCAATAAAGTATTATTTTTAACATATTTTAGATTTTACGGCAATCCTGGCCTGAAATTAACTGAAGCAACATTGTCAGCCGGTGCATGTATGGCGCGACATTGGCGTGCTTCAATTCAAAGGCTAACATGCATTCACATGCGGTCCTGCGAGCACGAGTGAGATAAATACCTGCATCATTATAAGAGTCATGGCCCGTCACCACATTTCTTGTTGAGGCATGAAAGTAATTAAGTCAAATTAAATTTTTTCATAAAACTACAGTGCATATTACACTCGACCAATAAAGGATTTTGAAGGCCGATACCGATACAAATATTTGTTGGTTTTAAAATCCAATATTCCGATATATTGGCCGATATCAGCCGTTAAAACAAAAAAAACAAACTATATATATAGTTTGGAAAATGCCTAATATCGGTCGATAATATCGGCCTGCCGATAAATCGGTCGGGCTCTACTCAAAACTGAGAGTGGATTAGGTTCACATGCAAACAATTACAGGTAAACAGTGCCATTTCTTTTGGTTGTATGATGTAAGCACATGTAATAAAAGGGATTTGCTTTTTACTTATTGTCCCAGACCTTCGACCTTATCTAGAAAGTAGATTTGGACCTTTCAATATAAAGTTTGAGAACCCCTGCTACAGGTGCTCAGGTATTCATTTCAGGCTGATATGAGGAGAAATAGCTTAATATCAGAGGGGGAAAAAATGAATCCAACCCTATAACACAGCTAGCATGAAATAGCACAAACACACACAGTGTTGTGTCATCTTATTCGCTCTGAATTTCTTATTAGCTGTGAAGTTTGAGCAGGAGAGACTCATTTTTAGAAGCTGTTGAAACTTTGTATTAACAAGCTGTTTGGTATTCTGATTCCATCTGACCGCATGCCAGGTGTAAACACACACAGGACGCGTTGTGATTGTATTACAAAGAGATATGTGAGACTAGAATTATTCCCAAAGCAAGTATCTTCTTGCACTCTGGGTCGACGAAAGCATTCAAACTTAGTAAAAGGTAAACACTGTTAAAAATAAAGATGCCAGAAAGGTACAAGTTCTTCAGACCCACATCTCATTGTGGAATTTTCTTTTTTAGAGAACTAAAAAGGTTCTTCGATTGCATCACTCATGAAACCCCATTGCTGCAACATATTTTTTGTAAGGGTAAAGTGTTATGTGGTAAAGTAAAAATTCTGTCTCATCTGGTCACACTGGAGATGCATTTTAGTGATGCATGGAAATGGAACAAGGTCAAACTGTGTGATCTGGACATCCATTAATGCAAGATGAAAACAGCCCGGTAATCGTGCTTCTTAAGTGTCTCAATAAAAACAGATTATTTATTTGCTTATTTATTTTATTGGATTCTAATATGCAGTTTATCAGGACAGTTTATCTAAGTTTATCAGGAAAACTGATATCATATCGTCTCTGCTTTACAGTCTGGGAAATAAATACATTTAAAAACTTTTTTTTAGTTCAGAAAAAACGGTCACAGTAATTAGTCGTCATTGACTGTGTTACAAGTCAGACGGCTTGCTATATATGACATTCAATCAATGAGGTAATGAAGGAAAATGCATTGCAGCTTGACATCAACCAACAGCCTGTGCAGCACTGCCTGAAGGAAACCAAAACTACAGTGACAGCGAAGTCATTTTTCAAGGCCTATATGTCATCTCACTCTTTCAAATCGCATAGCTGCAACGGCATGATGCAAAGCCATAGGATGGACAGCGGACTGACATGTGGGCGAAATTTGGGTCTCACTTTTTTGGACCTTGCTTTTCTAGACAGGAGTGTTCTCTAATCACATGTATCTGGGTCTGTTTGAGGATTCACCTTTAGTTAAAATTGTTGTTTTGGGACGGTGTAATGCAGGGGTGTTGAGCGCCAGTCCTGGAGGGTCATGGTCCAGGAGGTTCTGGTGATTTCCCTGCTCAGAAACCCCTGGTTCTCCTCGGCAGGTAATTGTCAGGTTTCGTGAATGCGTTTGAGGAGGAGAACCATCAAACAGTGCTGGACACCGACCCCCCAGCACCAGTGTTTACACCCCTGGTGTAAGGAGTTGCGGAGTTACATAATGAAGTGTGTTCATTATTTGCCATTTTAAGTCCAGTGTTTATTTATTTTTGCTTAAGGGGCCGCATACAATGGCAGAACTGTTTTCCTCACATGAAATAACACTGTACTCCCAACAATAACATATACAGTACTGTGCAAAAGTCTTAGGCACCTGCGCCAATAGTTTGAAATAATTTATATCAACATTAGAATAATGCTAACAAACAAGAAAGCAGTAAAAAGTATCGAGATTTTTTTTTTCTTTCCAAAAAGTAGTTGCTATTTTGTGAGCTGGTTAGAAGGACACAGGTTTGGTTCCAGTTTTCTGCTCGATGCCTCCAGTCACTGTGTGGATTTATAAAGTTCCGTAAGCAACACACCTAATTTAATCTAATGCAG
>JBBPDC010066347.1:0-10812 GCA_037974485.1 Hemigrammopetersius urotaenia
GTGTGTGTGTGTGTGTGTGTGTGTGTGTGTGTGTGTGTGTGTGTGTGTGAGAGAGAGAGAGAGAGAGGGAGAGAGAGTTCATTTTTTCTTCAGTTGTGCTCCTAAATTAGTTTTTAACCTGTGTTTTAATTAATTAAATCCTTTCAAACCATAGTGTGATATTTAACACCATGAACATGTTTTCTATTCTGTGAAAGATTTTCCTTTTCTCTTTCTTTGCATTATGGTCTACAAAGTGTTTAAAACTGAACATTCTTGCTGTACATAGAGAGCTTAATATCATTTCATGAGGTCTGACCACTTTGCACTGTTGTTTGAATTGACAAACTAGTGTGCATAAAGACTGTGGGTGGGTTTTGTTGTCTTTGAACAGCAGGGGGCAGCATCAGTTCATAACAATGATTGGGAAGAACCGGGTTCCACAGATTCTAAAGCAGAGCTTTAAAAATATCCAAGCAGAATTATGATATTTAAAAAAACCCTTCTTATTCTGTACCACCCCAACAGATCTCCCATTACTTATCGTTTGGGTGTGAGAAAGGACATAGTTAGCCCATTTGGTTGGATTTCTTCCATAAAGAGGACATTCAGCATAAAGAGGACATTCACCATTCAAGCTGACAAGACAGTGACACTCTGAGTGGTTCATCTGAGAACTTGTCACTTGCTGTTAACTCAAGTCAAGTCAAGTCAAGTCAAGTCAAGTCAGTGTTTGAGCTTGAAAGGATAATCCATGTTGTTTTGATGACCTCTCTTCCATTTCTTATGTTTGACATCTAAAATGCTGTAAAGTGTACAACAAATTCTTGCTTTTTATTGTGGTACCATATCAAATGTGAAACTATGCTTATGCTTGATGGAATGCCACCTCCACTCTGCCTCAAGTCAGAATGACAAAGGGGGGGAGGGGTTTGCGTCAATCAAACTGATTAGTTTCTGTTCTCTTTCTCCTCATAGCAAATTTGCCACGTCACAGTGATCTATGGCCAGACATTGGGCAAGAAGTGCAGCTTTATACATAGATTAGTGGAACAGACACTGATTATCTCGTTACAGTTTCACCTGTCAAGGAGAAGGATATAAGTGAATGGTCAGTTACTGAAATGTATTGGAAGCAGGAAAAAGGGTTAAAAGTAAGGATCTGAGTGTTTAAAATGGCAGGTGGGGTGTTCTCTGTAGAGCGGACAACTGGCGACAGAGTCATGACGCATGTGTGAATCAAAATATGAGGATCCCATAGAAGAACTACAATAGCATGAATTGTTGGGAAAAGGTATCACTGACTATGACTGAAAGGTGTTAGAACACAATGCATGGCACCTTGCTTCATGGCAGCCTAGCCACAGGTCGGTCAAATAAACTATAGGCTGGCTGTGAGCATCAGAACTGGACCATGGAGCAATATAAGAACATGGTCTGATGGGAACATGTGTCGCTTAACTGGGAATAAGATGACACTAGGATGCACTATAGAGGCTTGCCAATAGATGTGGTGCGGTACTCTAGACAATGTTATACAGGTCCTGGCATTCAATACTTTGACACAAATTACCTACCTAAACATTGTTGCAGACCAGGTACACCTCCTCATGGCAACAGTATTTCCTAATTGCAGTGGAGTTTTTCAGCAGGACGCCTTGCTACACTGCAGAAACTGTTGAGGAATGATTAAAAGAGTTCAGCGTGTTGCTTTGGCCCCCAGATTTCAGCCAAATTGCATATTGGAGGGATGAGCCGGACAAATTTGTCCTATCCATGGAGGTCCCACCTCACTGCTCACAGGACTCAATGGACCTGCTGCAAATGTGCCACTCACAACAGCACACCTTCATAAATCTTCTGGAGTTCATGCTTAGGCAGGTGATTTTGTTGTTATGGCTAATTGGTGTGTAATAAAATGTAATAAATGACAAGCATGCATTAGCAAAGACTTAGTGGCAAAAAAGTTAAGACTTTTCATTTCGTTCATCCCACTTTTCACAGCAGGAATTGAGCAGCACATAGCCATCAAGATTGTTCAGTCCAGAGGGTTAGAAGAATAAAAACAAGGGTACTGTAGGGTTTGATCTTAGACTTAAGGATTGCGACTGACAGGAATGCTGACAGGAAGGCTTTAACATAGCTGAGAGTTTGTAAAAACTTGCTGCAACTTGATACTACTCTTGATACTGTAAAATAGCCTGAACATTTAACAGGAAGCAGTTTGTAGTTTGGGACTAGCAAGAGATTTTAATCTGCTGCATCATTTAAAGCTGCAGACAAATTATTAGTACACTTAGTAAAGATGGCAAAAATGAATCAGAAAATTGGTTTTGTGTTCATACCATTCATACTGAAAATAATAGAACGTTTTTTTTTATTATGCAATGGAAGTGTAAAATAAAAATGTAAAAATGCACAAATATACCTCCACTGTCACTTTCGGTACCAAATGTACCGAAATGTACCAAATGAATACAGATTCTTTCCTGATTCTCCAGGGTCATCTTTCAAGGCGTCTCAGCTTGCTCCACAGATATAAAATAAGGCTTAGGTCAGAGGGGTGAGAAGGTCATGATAAAAAGGTTTATTCCCTGGTTATTGAACCATTTTTGAGTATTTGTATGTATGTTTCGGGTATTATACTTTGGGAAGGTCCAACCACAGCCCAGTTTTTAGCTTCTTGACATTTGTGATTAGATTATAAGGCCAAGGTGTACAAGCATGGGATGATGCAAAATGCAAAATGTAGCACTGCTGATAAAGGTAATGAAAAATATTAGGGATGCACTGAAATGATTAATTGACTGAAACCGAAAACCAAAATTGAGGAAACACTTGGCCAAAAACCGAAACCGAAATTGAGGAAACACAGAAATAAATAATTATTATTCAATTATTGAGAATCTGTTACAAAACTATGAATATTTATTTAGCATTCAAACAATAAGCTCTGTCAAATGTGATATAAATACACACTTTTATTATGTTTCTCGTGTACTAAATCTTTGCTTTTTGCTTATATATTCAGATATTTTAGAACATGCTCTGCAATGGACTGCCAGGCTGTGCGAGTAGTTTCAAACGAAACTCTATCTGTCAACATTGATGCTGATCGCGAATGAGTCAGTTCTTTGACTAAATTTGGGCACAGAAATAGATTATTACTAGACTGACCACAGACAATAAAATGTCTTACTGTGTTTTCATCAGAAAACCACGTCTACCTGTATTACTTTACATGCCGCTTTGGCCATGCGCTGCCGCAACGTGTGAACTGGGAACACAGGGAATGCGGTGTCTCCCTGTCTGTCTAAGCGTTTAAGAGTCAAAAGAGCCGAATCTTAGTGAGCTGATCCAAATGATCTGACTCATTAAAAAGAGCCGAAATTCCCAAATCTAATCGTGCAGCAGTGTAGTATGAGTGGTGTCAGAGAGTGGCTGCACAAAACCAAGCCTTACTAATTTACACGCACTAATACCTACTCTAGCTAACATGGCTAATGCTAGCATTGCAGAGAGTGCCTGCGCTGCTTAAGCACACAAGAATTGTTTCATCTGTGTCCGATGGCATAAAATTGAACCAATTCCATATTACAGATGTAATAAGACCTTTCTTGGACACAAACACTGCTACAGACACGCTAATTTACCTGTGTAGAACGGTGCGTCGCATTAGTTCTGCTTTTGGCATTCGCATGTAAAATAAGTAATAAAATCAATTTTCATAACACATCGTCCTGAACTGTAAATTCGAATTAATCGATAAAATCGGCCAGCACTAACAAGAACATTCTCTGACCCATTTATTAACCGTCATCACTGGAAAACTTTTTTCCTTTTCAAAAACACAGATGGAGTGGGTGTGCTCGAAGGGTCTCGCCTCGTCTGTGCTTCATACTCTGTGCCTTTGTGGATGCACCCTCTCTAGAATTTCGGCATTCCACGCTTTACAAATGGTTTACCACGTGTCTTTCTTATGGAGGTTTTCCACTGACTGGTACCAGCTTGGTTCTACTCGCTGTCTTTGCTTTTCCATAACTAAAATCTGGTTCTTGGTACCACCTTGGCCGAGGTTCCAAGCATGCTGAACTGATATTAAACGATAACGTGTACATATTGGAGGTTACTGTTTGGTGGTCTCTATAGTTACATCAGTGTTGGTGACTGAACGTTAGCATTAGCATTAGCATTAACGTCTGGTAAACCAATTGTCTCCGTTTTGTGGTAAACAGCCACAAACCAAGGATAAGAAATAAAACCCCTTTGATTTCATCCATGCTGATGATTGTAATGATGCCAGGTTATTTACCTCAGCTTAGAGCACTCTGCTCGTGCTGCTTCTCAGAATGACTGTGGTCTCCCAGTCAGGAAGGTCAGAATCCAGTTGCAGAGGGAGGTGTTCAGCAATCTCAGCTTTCCAATCACATGCTGAAGAATGATGTTGTTGAATGCTGGACTGAAGTCTATGAACAGGATTCTGAAAATTTTTCCAGGTAGGTGAGGGCCAGGTGAATGGTGAAGGAGATGGCAATATCCATTGAATGACTGGGACGCTATTCAAACTGCATGGGCTTTTAAGTGCCTCATGATGAACCTCTTGAAGCACTTTCATGATGAGTGTGAGGCAGGAGACTGATGACCTATTTTGTACAGGGATAACAGTGGTAGCTTTTAAGCATGTTGGAAAGATGGTGGTGCTCAGACAGATATCAAAGATATCTTTAAAGACATCTGCCAACTGGTGTACACATCCATGAGCACACGACCAGGAATGATATCTGGTCTGGCAGCCTGGAATGGAGGCAATATCAATTTAGGCAGGTGGAGATGTCCTGTAGTTGGTGGTGGCCCAGATCTCCTGCCATTGTGTGTCGCCAGTGTCTTTGAAGTGGCTGTGGATTGTGGAAGTGTGTGTGCACTTTGCTGCTCTAATAGCCTTCGACAGGTTGACCCTTGCTGTTCTCGGGGAAGGTTTATTGTTTGACCTGAAGGTGATGTGACAGGTTCTCACCTCCGAAGTCATCCATGGGGCATGTGGAGATTATCTGTTGATACTGATAACTGTCTGTCAATACTGGTATGATATGAAAATATCAAATTCTTTATTAATTAACTAAATGAACAATTAAATTAACAATTTAAACTAAATTAACAACTAAATGTAGAGTGGCATATTAAGACTGAGTTTGAAAATAAGTCACCTGCTATTATCAGTTTATATTTTTATGTACTGTCATATTATGGAATATTTTACTTTAACATTTCTCTTGTGTGCTCTGTTTTTATTTTATCACCCTTCCTGTTTTCCACAAACATAATCATGCATCTATTTCCAGTTTTTGTCTCTTTTTATTTGGATTCTAATGAGGCCATATCCAGAATGTCTGGGTGATATATCATACGTGATTAGACAATAACAAACCCACATTGGCAATCAATTTTTTTATAACCGAGGTAGGTCCCTGTCAAATGTTTGTTAGGGCCTTAGATACGCATTGTCAGGACTGAAGGGGCTAGCCCTCCTCAACCCTGCACTTCCTCGGGGCATGGAACAGGCAGAGAAGCAGGGATCCATGCTGATACGTTTATTCAAAAAAAGCAAAATAACAGAAATAGGCACGAGGGCCATCAGGAACGTGAACTAGAACTAGATACAGGATAACAGGCAGGGAAAACGAGGCATAAACGAGGCAAAATGAGGTGAAATGAGGTGATGGACACATGACTGGGGATAACACAAACAGGACTTAAATACTAACAGAAATCAGGGGCTAAACACAAACCAGATGGAACACAGGAACACCTGACAAAACCAGAACAGAACATAAAAGTCCTCAAAACCACAGAACAGAAAACAGAGCAAAAACGCAACTGAAAAACCAACAAATTTAAATACCAACCTAAAGAGGGTTTCTAAACTGCATGTGTGTCACCCTCACTGACCGTGACACACATGCAGTTTAGAAATCCTCTTTAGGTGGGTATTTAAATTGTAATTGTAATAAGTTCTATAATGTGACGTGACAATCACATGGCTTAAATTGAACCATGTGAATAGTCTATTTTTGCCTTCATGAATACTTAAAGCAGCTCTACATTGTTATCCAAGAATGATTCATGCGGCATCTTGCAGATTTCAGCCAGGAACCTGGCTGCTAGTAATGATTACAGGAGTGCTGTTTTAAGAAACTGTGACTAAAAAGTGAATTTGTATTAATAACATACATACATGTAAATAGCTTGTGGAAGTGAAAGACAAAGTAGTGCGTGCTTTTATTGGGTTCCCTGCAAAGTGAAATCCTACTGGCACATTTATTCTTTCATTTAAGTCCAAACTAAATGACACAAAAAACTGTTGGTATGAAGACTTTCATTAAGTGACAGGATAAAATCAATTGCTCAGTCAATATATCAGTCTAGAGCCTGTTCTTATACTGAATTGGAATTCTGATGGAACCTCCGTTTAGGCTCTTGAAAGTACATATACAGTATGTTCAAGAACACCACACATTTCATGACCTGCCATCAAATACTTGCACTAGTAATCAAAGATTTGGCACCAAAATGTGTCTGAAATTAAAATAAAGTGCAATATAGAACTCAAAAGTGAGTTTTGTGATGAAAATGGGAGCATGGCAACTGAAATGGTGCTTTATAGGTCTACCTAAAATACTCCCTGCTAGGGGCGGTCTGGCAGTCAGTGCACGGCCGTGCACATACCACCCCTGGCCGTCTGGCTGTATTTCTTGGCCAAGACGCAGACCTCTGCGCAATCCCCAACCCCCCGGAACAACGGCTGAGATGGTGAAGAAAGTCCAGAGCCATTTTTTTGTCCCAGTCCACCCCTGCTCCCTGCCCTGCATGATTGTGCACTGACCTAACATAATCATCCAACATAATGAGCTGTGACAGCTGGTCATAATATTAGATAGGAGGGTAATATTGGATGGATAGCTCACACACTGTATTACCACATTTGAAGGCCCACCAACATACAAAGTAAAAATCTTGTGTTATCTAACAGTTTCATTTTAGGGATGACTGCCCTAGCATTGAGTATTTTATTTTAGGTTTTATGTCTTTCAATGATGGCTTTAGCAAGGCAAAACTGTAAAGTTTTCAGTAAAATATATCTACATGGCCTTATGCAGGGTCGTTCTATACTTAAATTTGCCTTAGAAACCCCTCTTTCTCTCATGTTCACTGGTGATTGGCTGGATGGCTGTTCAAACAGTCTTGATATATAATATTTACTGCTGACTGCAGGTGGAGTTGGATATTGTGGGCTAAAAATAATTAGCCCCAGTATAGAGCGTTTCACTGATAGGCTGTGTGAATTCTAAAGCTCGAAGGGTGGATTCAGTGATCCTAACGGAATTACATTTTTTCAATCGCTGTTGGTGTTGATGTTGTTTGTAGGACCACAGAAGTTATGCGTGAACACACCACAGCACACAGTGTGAACTCTGTAAAATCTTTCACTGTATTTAACCCATTCACCAAGTAAAGCAGGGAGCACCCAGGAACACAGTGTCCGAGGAGCAGTGTGTGTGGACGGTATCTTGCTCAAGGGTACCTCGGTGGTGCCACTAGCAGTCCTGGGGAACCCACAGCCTTTTGACAGGGGCAACTCCCTAACCACTTGGCTACCAGCTGCCAGCCATCCCCAATAATATTAGCACTCAGTACCTAAAAGGTAAATTTAAGTCTATTAAGGTTAAAGGCACTTGCATTAAACACTGCAGTGATTCCATTTGAATTAAGTGAAGAAAAATGGATTCGCAATGAAGGTAAACTACAAGAAGCATAAAGTGAATGCTAATGTTGATGGCTTTACACCTTAAGTATGGCACTAAAATACATTGTTTCCACAGTGAACGCAACTAGGTTTTGTGGAGACGACTTCTACATAAGAGCCAGGTTCAGAAAAGTATCTACTGTGGAGTGCCTGTGTGAAAAGATGATAAGGCACTTGACTAACAGGGCTGCTGTTTGTCAAGATCTTCAGAATGAGCCCTAAACTATGAGCTAAAGGTGCTCTCTTGACTACAAAACTGTTAACAAGGACAGTGATTCTAGTTGTATTGTGTTTACTGAGGCAAATCATGGAAGTTTATCATACTTTATCCAGAGCAAAGAAAAAAATCTAGTCCAATGTGAAATTCTAGTACAGTGTATCCCTGGTGAAATTTATGTTTATCTCAGAAATGTCTCAAATATACTCAAGACTAATTAGATTATTTTCTGTAGAACATAATCCATAAGACAATGGTTAATTTATAATGGATTACTTTAACACTATAAGGTGTGCGTGCCACTTGCTAAAGATGAAAATTCTCCCAGCTCTGGACAGCGGAGGATTGGAATTCCATTGAATAGCTTGGGGATGAGCTGGAGTGGCATTTGTGATCCAGAACCAAATATCCTGAATGAATACTGCATGCAAACAAATCCTCTCAGCAATTTTACAATATTTAGTGGAAATATAGTGAGCATAGTGAGATCTTGCTGCTGTGAGTTTTCCTCCATTCATAAAACTCACAAATCAACAGCTCCTCTTGTGTAGGTGCTGTCAGACCAAACATTGCTCTATAATGACTTACAGATGCCCTGTCACTCATCATCAACCCTAAATTGTTTCATATAAATGTAAATTTCACATTCAGATGAAAGTAAATTTTAATTGATTGTTTTTTAAACTGAGTAATAGATAGCAATCACGTAATTGTGACAGCCCAAATTATTACCCTTCATTTTGGAAGAAAAATGGCAGCAGCTAATTTTGAGACAGACCTCAGCATTACAAATGTGTGCCTTAAAGTTTTCACAGGGCATCTCCACGCTACTGGACTATGAGGTGGGGGTGACCGAAACCTGCAGTATTTTGTCACCATATGCAGCTTCCATCCTCACTTCATATGAGTTTCATATCAGTTCTTTGGAGCTGTCAAAGAAATTCCCAATAAGGACTTCAATAAACTCTAATAAAAGGAAAACATAATAAATAAAAAAACATAATAAAATTATACAATTATAAAAATTATTTAAAAAAAAAAGTAATTCCGGGCCGCGGGACGATGTCCCGTGGTCCACACCCATGTCGCCCGGGCTGACGGGGAGTCGGCCTGGCATCCTGGGCAGTAGGGTTGCGACGTGGATGGGGGACAAGGGCGTTGTTCCTGCCTCCGCCGTCCCCCGCCCACCTGCCCACTTTGGGTTTGTTGTGGGGTGGGTGTTCCTGGGGGTGTTGTTTTGCTCCCTGTTCCGGGGTTTGGCCGACCCGGAGGGTCGACTTTGAAGGGGGGGTACTGTCACGGGTCGGTCAGTGGCCATGTATAACCACTGCTTTTCTGTTCATTTTCATGCCTGTTTTGTTCTGTTTCATGTGGGTCTCTGTTGGGTTTTTGGGGCTTTTATTTTGAAAGTATTAAAGTTACAGAAAATAAAAACAAACATGGGATAGTCTTCTTGCATGACCTTGAGGTAGGATTCAACTGTGAGTTTTGGGATATTGGAATCAATTATTGATGTTCATCCACTATCTGAGCCACTTATCCTTAAGCTCCCCACACCTAGTGGTGGGTTGGGGTTGGAGGTGTTAGGACCAATCCCAGCACTCATATTACATAACATTACATTCGTTTGCAAGATACTTTCATCCAATGACACTTTTTTGAGGAAAGAAGTTTCAGGACAACTGTAGAACCAGAGGAGAGTTCTAAGTGCTAGAATCTTTATGTAGGGAGTAGAGCCAGAAGATAGATGGAGCATCAGAAGAGATGCACACCTGGGATAGGTCATCAGTTAAATTATTGTTGGTTATAATAAAAATAACTAAATAGACAAAATTCATTTTCATATTTAAAACAGTTTTCTCAGGGGTCTGAATGTTTTCCACCCTACAAACGCTTGGGGTACCAGAAGTTAGGAGGATTCCCAGCTGACAAGCATTTGGATGAATAAAAATGCCTTTTCTTTTATTTTGTAACAGGTGAGATACACCTTAGCTACCTTAGCAGGGGTCTTAAAAGCAACCCTGAAACCACTGAATAAAACTGAAGAACACCCACTGTGAAGACAGAGAGGTTCCTCAGGGTTCACTTTTTGGAGATATTGACCCTCAACACTGCTGCAAATTCTTGAAGTTGTAACACCCTCTACTGCTACTGACTACCCCACCCCTTAAACTATGCTAATACAATGGCTGGAGAGTAAGGGGAACTCTGCCCCAAGAACTACTCATGCATAGGTTTAGAAAAATATAAAAAATATCATCTTTATTTACATAGTTGGAATAATTGCCAATAAATAGAGAGGAGAAAAAATACACATACAATCATAAGAAATGTTTAGCCGAACCAGTCAGGCCACTATGAATAGACACCAGCAAACATATGATCCAACCTCACACGTGAAGGCTACAAAATGTAATCATAACACCCACAACGAAAGTTCAAAATATACTGCACTGCAATCCCACCACTTAGGTGCTTGGCACGATATCAAAAAACTATGATATAAAAAAAATGTCATGACTGAGTGTGCTCGAGGAATCCAGGATCCAAGACCTAAGTTCACAGACTTTAAACACTCTTGTGAAAGGACTGCATCAAGGCCCCCATCACGGCCGTCTACCTCTAAAAGGAACGGTTTCATGAAGTCTGAAGTTGAGATCATTCTCTTCAAAGACTGGAAGGCCTGTTCACAAGCCTTGTCCCATGCGGCTGCCAGGGGGACTGGGGAGGTCTTCTCTTTTCAAGATACTTTATTCGTCACATGCAGTCATACAAGTACAACACACAGTGAAATGTATCCTGAACCGCTCCTTAC
>JBBPDC010066358.1:0-10812 GCA_037974485.1 Hemigrammopetersius urotaenia
GAAATGTCGTTGTGTTTTATGAAATGTCGTTGTGTTTTATGAAATGTCGTTGTGTTTTGACCTTCAGGGCCACCGTAATATTTATTACATATTTAATTGGAATGAACTGGAACGGAGATTGTGAGCCAGGCCTCCTTGTCTAACATCAGTGTCTGACCTCATAAATGAAGGGGCACATAGCAGAACATGGATCTAGAATTATTACTGTCAGACATGCAAAAACTACATCAGTACTGGATTAAAACCACAGATACATTTGCAGTGCTGATGGTGATTCATCGCTGGATATTGTTTCACAGCCTCACTCTATTAAAATATCTTGAACTTAGTTTAACATATTGCATAGTTTAACATACTGAGTGCTGGTCTGCTGTGCTTATTATTTCTTTGCTTTAACAGCTCAGTAATTACATGTTTTAGAGGAGATGGTTGTGCAAGATTTGTGCAAAATTCTGTTGATGAATGGACTTTCTATGTAAGCACTGTGACAGCATTATAAGTTCTTAACATAGATCTGGACTAAAGTGTCCAACCACTCAACCCTCTCCTGACACCCGCTCCAGAGTTTCTGGAGGACCCCTAATTGCTAAATCAAGATCGCCTGAATTTTATCATCACCTTCAGTATAAATAGACAATTACTTCTTGCATGTCATCGTAAAGGACTGGCGTCTGATTAGCATTCTTGACTGTCTGACTGTGTTTTGACCCTTGTCCTGTATTTTTGGGTTTGTCTCTTTGATTGAAGATTTGAATCTTTTTGCTTCATTGTTATAAATAACCTGCACTTTTGCTTGTCGGGATTTTGCTGTGAGTGCCTTGTTGACTGTTTTTTCACTATTCTGAACTTTGCTCTTTTTCATATCATGATTTGTGCTCATCCTCTGTGTCAATAAATTGCAAAGCAGGCTGCTAGTATGGGTTTTGTAATGGGGCATTTTCATGGGAGTGGATTGAGATGATGTTTTAATTTCGATCATACTGTAGCCTAATGAATTGCTAATTCTCGTCTATGGCTGGAATGTTAACATGCTTCATCATCCACAACCAATGCAGTTCTATAAAAGGATAGTTCCAGTTGGATCTAAATGAACGAGCCACATTCAAAGTTGCTGAATTATACTGAAGTTTGGGGAAGAACCATTTCTATTCCAGCATGACTGTGCCACAGTGCAAAAAGCAAGGCCCATAAAGACATGGTTGGATGAGTTTGGGGTGGAAGAACTTGACTGGCCACACAGAGCCCTGACCTCAACCTCACTCTACACCTTTGGGATGAACTGGAATGGAGATTGTGAGCCAGACCTTCTCGTTCAACATCAGTGCTCATAAATTCTCTACAGAATAAATAGGTACAAATTCCCACAGAAATTCCAACATCTTGTGGAAAGCCTTCCAAGAAGACAAGCTGGTGTAGCAGCAAGAGCCAGACCACATTAAAGTCTATGTATTTGAATGCAGTGTCATTAAAGTCCCTGTTGGTGTAATGGTCAGACGTCCCCAGTAGTATAACGTATTAAGTGCACACATCAAATTCTGTGTTAATGCTCCAAGTTAGAACCATTGTGCCGGTAATGGAATAATATTTTACTGAATGAACTACATTGCTTTGTGGAATAATGCATCTGTATTAGTATTAAAAATTAGAATTATTAATAAAGTACTGCAATGGTTTGGCGATCTACCCAGAGTGATTCTCCGCCTTTCACCCTGTGAGCACCGAGACTCCAGCACCCCAATAAGCCTGTTAAGGATAAGAGGCTAGGATGATGAGTGAATACATTTGAATAAAGTGATAATAAATTATATTTTATTAAATATTAGTCAATTTAATCATGGTAAATATATACACTGCCACCAGTTTATAAATAATTGGCTGAGGTAGGAGATGTGCTTATTCAGGGTTCTTTATATGAAGTTATTTTATGAAGAACTTTGGGAGACCTCACCTTAGCTACAGTTCGTGCAACAGATTGGTGTATAATTTAATGGACTGCTAGACTTTAAGACCTACACTCTAACTCTCTATTTATCTCTCTCTCAGCTTCCTTCCAGAACAGAAGAATGACCTCCAGGGCTCAGCAGACCTCCTCTCCATTTGTGACCAAGACTGGCCTCACCCTGCTTAAAGAATGCTGCGGTTTTACCTGTTCCATAATGTAAACTGAGGAAGAGAAAAAGTGAAAGAGAAAGTAAGAAAATGAGAGATGGAGAGGTTTGAGAAGGAGATCAAGAGCAAGTCAAATTGTGAATGAATGTTGTCAATACAACACAAGAAGTACAGGGGGAGTCTGTGATGAAGACAGGTTCAGTCAGGCAGCCAAGAGGCCTTTAACTTGACCATATCTTTCTATTTTAGACACTGAAGACTTCTTATTGAACTCATAATTGATGTGCAGATTGCAACAATGAGAAAAACATTATGCAGATTGGTGCTTGTTAAATTACTGGAATTAGGTGGAAGTATGTATCTGTACTTCTCTTGTTAAGAAATGTTAGAGGTGAAACCCCTGCCAACAGTTCCCGTAAAACCTATTTTAACAGCGTTATTTCTGTGCTGTCCAAAATTGTAGTGAAAAAATATTAAACGCAAAAGGCGTAAGTTGCACCAACTATCAGCTTCACAGTTTTTTTGTTTTGTCAAAGCTAAGCCATCCTTATAATATCCTGAGACATGGTTACAGTGAGTGCCATCAGTGAATATAGCCTCATTTCAATTCAGCTAGAACTATGAACATGTCCTTGGGCCTGACACTTAACAGCCAGAGTGAATAAGAGGGAGTGGTGGAGCAGAAGGAGGAGGAGGAGGAAAAAGAAAGAGATTACATTAGAAACCCACAAAGTAGAATCAAAAGAAACTGTACTGGTTGGACAAATCTGAGCCTAGTACTGACTCTGTCATTCAAAGGGAATTTAATGTCATATCTGTGTCCTGTTTTCTCTGTCCTTGCGCTTTTGTACATGACATTGTATAGTCCAGCTGAAATGCAGCTTTCTGTAAAGTTCATGATGTTCTCCTGATGTAGAGTATAGATTTGAAGAACTGATTTTGATTTGTCGTTTGCAGTCGGCCTCCACCAATGCTTTCTTTTTTCCAGTTCAATATAGTGAGAAACTGTAGCACAGTTTTTTGTCATAATATGTATATAGTAGATGTATAGTATTTTTGTTGTGCCATTACTATGTTTAGAGACACTTCTTAACATTAATGCTGTATTTGGGTGCTCATAAGAAGGTGGTACATACCAGATGGCTCTCTAGTATATATTCCGTACAAGAACGCAAAGAAAATGAAGACATGGAGGCCGGGAGAATAAGTATCCAGCTTTTTTTTATTTTCAATATTAACAACACAGAGATCACATAGAAGTGATTTGTATTTTTTCAAATTCAGTGCCAAGCTTGTTCGTAATCTTGTGTACTGTCCAAGATCCACTTGAGTACAATTTACAACTGGAAGAACTGGAACTCCCCAGTTTCTGAAAACACTCCAGTGCAGCATAAGTTGGTGTTTTTAAATGCCCTGCTACTGATGTTGATGTAGTTGAAACTGACAAATTTACCACCATGGTAATATAACTTGATTCCAAAACAAAGAAACTGCATCTGATCTACCCTAATACAACATCTGACACACTTTAAAGTGTGTTTAAAATTTTAACACACTTTAAAATTCCAGATTTTGACAAATCGCTGTATTGCTTCTCTGACTTAGCAACCGTTGCTATGAAAGGTAGTTCAATTCATCCTAAAGCTGCATCACAAGTGATATCACAAGAATTTAGAGTCGTGCTGAATTCAGTATATTAAGCCTGGGCCACCTATTTAACATGGCTTACTGAAGTACTGTCTGCTGTATTTCTGCTACCACACATTTGATGTGCAATTGAATGCATCTGAAAGGAGAGAATGGTGTTTTGTGTGTGCCAAGATGAGACTGCTCTGTCTTTTTCGCTGTGGTTTGTAAAGCCTGACACTATTGGTGGTCTTATGAATTATACTAAATGAAGCTGAATTTTCCAGTAAACGAAGCAATTAATGAACATTAATTTCAGTGTCTTGTAGTTTTTGCACTGTGGCAACAGTGCAATGTACAATAAACGTGATGAAGGCAGGTTAAAAGGTTAAAAATGGGTCATTAGCTCAGATCAGGGAAAGAACTAACCTTTTTTTTTTTTTTAAATCTAAAAGAAAACAAAAATTACGGAATACCATAATTATATAAAACATTTCACAATGACTGACAAGTAAAAAATGACTAAAAATAAAATGTTTAAAATATAAAAGTAATTTGACATGTGACAGAGGCCATTGCCTTTCATCATTCATCAACATTGAAAACGAATTAAGAAGTTTAAAACAAGCACAACTGTTGTGCTTGGAATAAGAATCATGTTTATTTAACACAAGGTGACCTGAAAAGTAGAGTCCAAGGACCAAGAAGGGAGGGAGGACTTGTCTCGTCAAGCATCGCAGGGGTAGCTTTAGGAGAAGAGAAGACTTACTTGCACAAAATACTAAATGCAGGTATGCCAGTAATTATGGTACATGGTTTTGTTGAATATTTTATAATGTCTTTTCCCTTTAATGGAATAAATTAAATGATTGCTCTCTTCTTTTCAGAGTGAAAGTGAACTATTAACCACAAAGGCATTTTGTTGGCCTTTTTACTCCAGTATATGTGGAGAAAGATTGTACATTACAATGCTCTTCTTTGTGTGTTACACATCACTCGTGTTTCTACATATAATTTACTATTCATATCTTTGTGATGCGACTGGAGGCACATGTGCCTCTAGCATTGCCACTGTCATTAGAAATGAATGGGCTGCCTTGACAACTGATCTATTCCCAATGAGTAGCCAAGCTGTACAGCCACAGCTGGAGACTGTCATGTGGACAAACTGCCAAACCAGCTGTTTCACACTCTCCCCTTTTAGTGTGTGCTGGCCGCTCTGCTCCGCGCTGCTGCACTGCACAACGCGATGACTCATGGGGAGGGTGGGGGATTCATTGTGATGCACAGACAGGTGGAGGAAAGTCTGCACTGCCCTGAAAAAGCAATACAACGTCTTACTATGGAGGTATTTACACACCATTTCAAACGAACATAACACAAACAATAAACAACATAAACTTAACGAACGATCAATCTTGGACCTCTTCCAATTGAACATTCCTCATGCAATTTTCATATGACAGCTAAAGTTTTCAAAAAAATAAAGCACTAAATATTAATTATATTACATTCATTAATGTTGTGTTACATGAACTTTTGTCATGGATCTCAGTGGAGGATATAATGTAGTATTCTTCTAGAGTGTAGCATCTTTGCCCAGGCTTAAGGCGTTCACTGACATCACACCAGCGACAAAAAAAAACTGAATAAATGAGAGGAGAAACATAACAAGCGCAGATGCTACCAGACAGAAGTACAATTAGAGATACAATTAAGCTATTCATCTTTCAGAGTGACAATGCACAGGGCATGAAGGACTAAATGGTTTGAAAAAAAAAATATGTAAATCATATGCTGTGGCATTCACAGTCACCAGATCTCAACATGTTCAAACACCTATGGAAGATTTCAGGTTGTGTTAAACAGTTAAACAGTTCTCCGCCAGCATCATCAAAGCACCAATTGTGGTAATATCTTTTAGACGGATGATGTTCCATCACTCCAGTTCAATTGCAGAGACGTCTGCCTGCTTGTGGCGGCCAACCATCTTACTAGAACGCTTTGTTTTTTCCTTAGATTGTTAACTAGCTGAATGAACCCCAAGGAATGCCAGTTTCAGATACATGTAGGCACAGAACAACATGCGCCTCAATGTACCTGCAAAACACACCAGCACTATGTAATGAAGGTTGGGTTTGCTAAGACTGCAGCTTTTCATGTGACCAGTGCACAGCCCCACCCATTAACTTCCACTGATGGTAAGCATATGTTTCTACCCACTGTGTTTCTTGCTATTGTTAAAGAAAATCCCTGAGCAATGTCTTTTGTGACCCAAACGCAGATTCACATCAGGCTTTTAAAATCGGAAGAAAACTGCAAGAGTGTTAGGGAGTGGCCCCTGTGATCAGAAAGCCATGAATTCGAATCCCAGGACTGCCAGTGACACCACTGAGATACCTTAGAACAAGGTACTGTCCCCATACAGTGCTCCCCTGCTGTGTTCCTGCTTCACTTGGTGAATGGGTTAAATACAGAGAGAGAATTTTACACTGTGTGCTGTACTGTGGTGTGTTCGCACATTACTATAAGGAGCCACTTTACTTTAAACTATATACTCAGCTGCACATATTAATTCATGTCCACACCACAAAAACTGCACGTTTAAGCTAGTGCACCAGTTTTGTACATACTACAAGTGAATGTATCTGAATGCGTATTATTTGCACTTAAAGTTGCTGCCCAAGCAGGGGCCCCCAATCAGGCCTCCAGTGATTCAGAAGACCAGGTACAAGTACAGTTACAGACTGGATTTACCCTAGTTGTTAACAAACATAGCATCATCATTCTAAATGTTCTTCCTGATACAGCCTTGGTATCACACTTTCTTGGAAGGTTGTCAGGGTTACAGACAAACTGCAAGTGAGTCGCTGCATGCTTTGTTAAAGACACCTCACCGCATTCCATTGGAAGACCAAATTGTTAATAATCAGAGGATTGTGCACTGAGCTTAGAAGAACATATTATCAGGGCCATGTTAATTGATTTTGTCGAATAAACACCAACACAGAAGACACTAAACAGCTTAAAATACTGACATGATAACACTCCGGCAGTCAGCTGTCTCCACCTTCACACTACACACCATTTGCACATCTGGAGCTCTGCATGCAGAAGAGCTCTTGTGCCTAAAGGTTTTTCAGGAAATGCAGGCTTAGTGAATACATTTGCAACAGCAGGTTTGTCCAGGGAAGCTCTTACAAATAGCTTCAGCAGGTTCTTTTTTAGCAGTCGAAGTAAGAGTGCAGGGAAATAGCTGTGTGAGAGAGACAGGACTGAGGGAGATGGTTTGGACATCTCAGCGGGCAGCAGCTGACAGCTGAGGGATCTGTGTGGCTGATCAAAGAAGTGTCCGTGGAGAGACGCAGCATGGTTCAGGGACACGCACAAAAGACTGCTTTTGAGCATTGTTCCCTAGCAACATGTCACGCAAAAGTGGCTTATGACGAAAGGATGGGGCTGACTAATAGCGAGGAATAAAAGTCAGCAAATGAGTAGAACTCGGTGCAGGTTGGCACTCGGATTTAGAGAGAGGGAGGATTGATTTTTCCTATACTGATTACAGATTACATGTTATCTGTAACCTTAAAGCCATATATTCAAATACAGACATGATAAAAACAATATTAGCATATCAGTTACAATCATTAAAATATGTGTACTTAACTCTTAGACACCATAAGGAATTACAGACACTCAGATAGCTTTAATGTGCACCAATGAAATGGAGGAAACTGACACAAACCCATGTCAGAAGGATTACAGAAATCTAGGTATATTTGCGATTACAAATTAGTCCCAAAAGTCCCAAAACACACCCAACACAAGTACACATTCCATGCTGTGCCATTGTGTCCTAAGCATTTTGAGTCCTAAACATATTACCCTGTTCCACATATATAGCAGTTTCAGGACTGCTTAAAATATCTGTCCTATCTGTCTTTTAAAACCCAACTAAAATCTTTTCTCCCAGTGTCTTTTCTTAATCCTGCCTTCTGCACGTACTCTGTGCGGCAGTAATTTGAACTGCCAGTCATATGCTGTTTGTTCTGTCTATCTATCTATCTATCTATCTATCTATCTATCTATCTATCTATCTCTCTATCTCTCTATCTCTCTCTCTCTCTATCTATCTATCTATCTCTCTCTCTATCTATCTATCTATCTATCTGTCTGTCTGTCTGTCTGTCTGTCTATCTATCTCTCTATCTATCTATCTATCTAAGATAAGACAAAATAAACCTTTATTAAACCTTTATTATTGGGATATTTTCTATGCAAATGAGCTGAATGTCAACCAATCAGTGGAACAGTAACTGTATATATATTGGTTGATACTATTTGCATAGCGTTGTCCAGAAGGAGAGAGAAGGACATGCATCAGCAGTTTGATGTGTCAGTGATGTCTGAATATCATCTGCCACATTATTGGACGTCACGAGACATTCTTTTTGGTTTAACTCAAAAACACCCTCAAACAATTCAATTAAAATAACAATACTGATGTTGTAGGATGTCATTGTGTCTATGCTGCTTGCAACTTCATCACCTCATTTAAAACTCTTTCTTGGGTCCTGTGGAGAGCCAAACATTTCTTTTTTTCAACATCCGTACGGATTTCATGTGAACCCAATAATTTGTTCTGTTCATTGTTCTGCTCTGGGTGGAAAACAATCATCCCTCCATAAAACCACACATTTAAGTAGACCTCTGAGGGAATAAAACTGTAGAATATGGGCTTTTTAAAGCTTTCAAAGCCCAGGCTGTTTTTTCTAGTTGATTAGTTTCCAGCTACTAGTTTCCAGCTGCCTGTTGAAAGAACAGGCAGGTTCCATACAAGGACAATGGGGCTGTGGGACAATATGCTCGTTGTTTAGAGTTTCCCTCTCTCAGTAAATTCTACAATTCTTTTTGGTTAAGCTCAAGCTGATGATGTAATGTCTGTGGCATTTCAGTTGATTTGCTGATAGCAGTGGATTCACAGACAAACCACACCAACCTTTTACAAAAACAAATCAAATCAGTCGTTAGCAGAGTGTGAATTGGCCCTCCATATTTGGGGGGTACTGCCTTTTTAACAACAAAAAAAAGTTAAAAACACTGCTCCCCACCTGCATTCTTGGTCTCTTTGGGGGGGTCTCGGTCTTGATTGGGCGGTACAGTACCCCCAGAACCCCCCCGTAATTCGAACCATGGTCGTTAGTTTGTGTCTGACACTGACTCAAAACTGAACAGTCCTCTGCTGTTCACATGAGCATTATGATGATAGGAGTCTTGATTCAAAACCCTATAATTTTCTTCATAGCTGAGCTCAAATCTAGACCATTGTCTAGAACCAGAACTGCAAGCACACCATATTCCCATTTGAGGGGACTAATTATATGGTAACACTCAACAGAGTGGCCGTTTAAGAGCAGTAAGTTACATTCTTGCACTATACCTAAGGTACCACGGCTATTGATGAGCTGCTTGGCCTAAATTATGGTCCTGACAAACCTCTTAACGCTTAGAACACAAGCAGCACGGATCCACGCCGGAAGCGCAGCAAATAGTAAATTATCATCATATGGCCAAACTGCTACTTATATTGAAGTTCCCCTGGTTTCTGTTGATGTTTGACGTGTCTTGCTAAGCTTTGTTTTGTGTTCTTATATAAAAAAGAAGAACCAACTTTATTGTGATTTAAACAGCATGTAGTAATAATAACTGCTACTGGGGTTTTAAAAATGCTCATAAATGAAAAAAAATGGCCAAAGGTCTTTTATTTTGGATCTTCGAACCCAAGAGAACTTTCAAGACAGACTCCACCCAGAAGTGGGAGGGGAAACAAAAGAGCAGTAACCAGCAAGCATGTAGGAGAGTAAACACAAGCTTTAGACTGTTTTAGAAGTCTGTTGAAATCAGATTTTACTAATACTGAAATTTAATTTCATCCAGGTATTGACTAAATAATACATTTTTGAATCAGCATTCTAATTAAAAAGTAATCCTTAGAGTCTCCAAAAATACCGTTAAAAATCAGTTTGCAATTTGTGAGAATGTGTCAATGAGTAAATAAATAAAATGTTACAAATTTGTGAATTTGGTAGCATTCAATGCACATTAGCTTAACCTCAAGCTGAAAACCCAGAGTTATTTTACAAGCGCTCTCTCTCTCTCTCTCTCTCTCTCTCTCTCTCTCTCTCTCTCTCTCTCTCTCTCTCTCTCTCTTTCTCTCTCTCTTCCTCTCTCTCTCTCTCTCTCTCTCTCTCTCTCTCTCTCTCTCTCTCTCACCCCACACACATACATAAGAGATATGACTCATTCTGACTCACTCCTGGCCGTTGTGAAAGTAAAAGTCAATTACAAGTCAATTACAGGAGACTGTTCTCCTGCATCTCTCATCTAATAAGCCATGCAGAAAAGCTCTGAAGTGTTTACAGGTGTTCAAAGCCAATTAAAGCAAACATGGTGTTGTCTATAAATGATTTCTTAAGACTTTGCGTAAAGGACAATGCCAGTACAGTAGTAATAACATTGCATTCAATTACATAGATTTTAAAATCCCATCTCAACATATCTTCAGGAATTCTCTCTTGGGAGTATTTGAGTTTGTGCCCAGTTATTCTGTAGGCATGGCATTGTCTTTTTATGCTAAAACATTAATATTGCCCTTCACTGGAAGCAAGGGGCGGCCTAAATTCAATCATTAGGAGGTGTATCTCCATACTTGTCCATTTAGGAGGTGTATCTCCATATATGTCCATATATATATGTGTGTGTATGTATGTGTGTGTGTGTGTGTGTGTGTACAACATATATGGGTATGGGTTTTCAAACACCATCTGAATGGCTTGTTTTAATTATCGGTTATATATATACATACATATATATATATATATGGGTTGGGAGCTGGGTCTATACTATGCAAGCTATGATGACTTTCACCTTGATATGATGTCTGTCTGTCTCTCTGTCTCTCTCTCTCTGTCTCTCTCTCTCTTTCTCTCTCTGGTTCATGGCTTTTCCGGATCGCGCCCGTTTTAAACATGTCTATCTCTCTCTCTCTCTCTCTCTCTCTCTCTCTCTCTCTCTGTC
>JBBPDC010066379.1:0-10811 GCA_037974485.1 Hemigrammopetersius urotaenia
GGGTGGGGGTGTGTGTGTGTGTGTGTGTGTGTGTTTGTGTGTGTGTATGTGTTTGCTTGTGGTGGGGGGGCAGTACAGATGAAACAGGCTGAAATTGAGGTGAAAATGCAGTCTGATCTGACTTAAAGTGTGGAAGAGAGAGAAAGCTCTCTGCAAGCGAATGGCATGTAAAGAATCTTGTGTTGTGAAAGGTAGGAAGACAGATGAGCACAGAGTAGCAACTCTGATATTCAGCACAGTGTGAGGCTTATTTCCATGATGCAATGACAAAAAAGTTATATCATATCATAAAATAAATCAACAAATAACAGGATTTTATTATTAATTATAAGCACAATTAACCCTTGACGTATCCATGTGTCCCAAGCCCTCCCCTATGAAAAAATTCTATTCAGCCTATTCAGAAACTGTAGCGCTCAAGTTTTCCATCTAATTTAAACTGTCACAACTTCAACTGCAATTTAAATAGTTTTGTGTGCATGGAAGCTCAAACATTTAAGGTAGATCAGGTGTAGCATTTTTAGTTGTAAAGTCCAGCATGAACATAATGGAAAATGCATGGCTATTTGATTAGCTTGCGCAACACAATCCACCTCATTAGCGGAAACACAGTGTGCTGCAACTTTGCATTAGGTTGAGAGGCATTTTTGCAGATGTTCATTTTTATCAGAAAAGGGTGTTTTATTGTGAACAATTGATAACAGCTTTAATCCACTGAAGAGCTGTCAAAGTTAACATGAATGCATGCAAAAAGTTTTTTTCAAGTATATAATAATCCATTTTATAAGATTTATGATATAATGTGCTGAGCTCCCTTTGTAACACCATACCATTGGCATTAATGGGGCATGCATGAGCTGTGCTGTTTTATACCACTCGCAGCGTTACCAGGAGAACTGATTATACCCTACTCTCATCAAGAAATGGCTCCCTGCATCTACACTTACCGCATTACTTTAATTTGAAGATGGTGGGGGAAAATGTGGCCGTATTTGAAGTTAATTTGCAGCTATTGTGCAGTTTTTATATGTTTTTATATGCTTTTTAGCAGAGGAAAGGGCAAAGAAATGGAATGGAAAAATTTGTGAAAAAGCATGCTTCATAATTTATTTCAAATATCCTGTCGCTCCAGCTTCCCTGTTGCAATATAGCACCAGCATGTGGCTTCTGCTCCCCGCGTTCTCTCACTCTGTCTCTTTTTCTCTCCCTCTCTGAAAGAATACCAGCCTTTACCCATCCATCATGCTGCGCTCACCGTGGGCAGCGATGCCCGACCTTAGCACAGCCTGGTGCTATAGGGGCTGAATGATTGACAAGATTAACTACGAGGCTCTCTCCTCACCACACGTGAGTCTGCAGCCTGATCTGAGAGAGAGAGAGAGAGAGAGACGGAGACAGAGAGAGCCTTGACCCCACCTCAGCTTGCTGTTCAGTGTGGCTCTCATCACTATTTAATAGCCATCACTACTAGCATATGCCTGTATTGCACTGAAGAATCCGAAGTGTGACTAACAAGGCTAAAAATCGACAGTGAGGAAAGCTGTTTTGTTGACCCTTTTTGTCGGGTTACGGCAGCGACGGAGCAAGCAAGTGCGCCGGCCTTGCACTTTATTGCCGAATAAATGATGTAAATGTACAATAACCACATTTATAGCTCAGCAAATATACTCATGTCTGACATTTTAAAAGTCTGTAAAATGCCTGGCGATGAGCTAACGGCTGCCCTTAGAAGTTACCGATGGATTTTTTGGGGTCACTCTGAGCTCATTTATTGTCTGAGCTGCTGCTCTCTGTGAAAGTCTCTCCTGAGCTAAGACAGATACGGCCTCCTGAAGGTGACCCTATTACAGCGAAGAGGAGCAAAAGTGGCACAGTATCACTCGGAAAAGGCGAACCAGTTTCCACGGGGATGCAGGTCCTCTCCCAAAACCAGATTAATGGTGCTGTTTCTGCCTCTTATCTGTAATGGAATTCTAAGGTCATTTTTAGCACTTCTCCTCATGTGAGTGCCAAGAGATCCTCATAACCCACGTGCCTTCATTCTGATGTAAGAAATGAAGCCTCGAAGCATCCCTCAGCTGTACTGTCATGAATTCGGCCGATAGAGCTACATATTAGTTTGGAAAAGTTACTTCTGTTTAACTTAAAGGGAGACAAAATATACAGACATAATGTATTTTGGCTATATGTAAGATAAAATGCATTATTCACTTCTCTTTGTAACGCATAGAAATTCGCAACATAGTGGATGAAGATATCACACATGTGGCTGATAACAGAATTAATTTGATTTAATAAACAAATAGGCCTGTGTTGCATTGATTGTTTGCCACCTATTAAAACGACATTTGCATCCTGGTGTCAATAGATGTGTTTTTGAGAGTAGTATCAGCAGACACACCCTGAAACATATTCTGGCAGAATGTCTACCTTAAGAATAAGCCAATAGTCAACCAGTAGTTACCACTGGGGTAACAGTGGGCTAGTGAAGGACAGTGCCTTAAATACAGCAGCAGTAAAAAACCTCTATGAACAGGCAGGAGGAAAGAACAGAAATCTTTTTTTCTGTGAAATCCAAAGACTAAAGTACTTTAAAGTACTACTTGGCAATTGTTACAGAAATTCTGAAAGAACTTCTTACAACAGAATAATGTGAGTATTTAAATGACTAGCTCTGAAAGGTTCATTGTTGTTTAGAGGGCCAACTGTTTTGTAATAGCATTCGACTTGATAAACAATCCTTTTTCCATTAGACAAAAATTACACATGGCTAAAGTTGTCCAGGGGTCAGTGACAGGAAGACTTTAAAAGAAATAAAGTTCAAAAACAAGAGGTGTAAGTGAGCTATAAAGTGATTATCGTTTGGGCCTAACTGGTGTCAGTCCTTCAAAGCTGGTGTGGTGAGTCCTGGGTCTGATGTTCTTTTTGACAGACAGGGCTTATTGTCTGATCTTTTTCATGCATTATACCTTTAAGATGCCATGAATGCGACTGTTACTGCTCTCAAACATTACTTCCCCACTGTGACAAATGGAAAACTTCAGAACGTTCATTAGCAATTTCTCCCATCCTGCTCAGTGTATCTAATCAGTTCTTTACTCCCCCAATCAGAACTCTCTGAAATGAAGTTGTATATATCTTTCAAAGGTGTCAACATCACAATTCCCCCCTGGCATACTTTTAAGTATTCCTCCCCTGCAATTCAGCTCCAACTTATCCTATTAGAAAATATGCTCCAAACTCTGCACTGCCAAAATAATTCATGAATATCAATACCAGAGTGGTGGCTTTTGCTTTGAAGTGCCCCTTTGAATGGGAGATATTTGTCTGGCTGTTTGGGGCACAGGCAGAGGCCGCTTTCCCTTCATGTCTGCCTTTAGATGTGCTGCTCAGAGACCCCCACCTCTCGCTCTCTCTTCTCTTTTCTGTCCCCAGAGAGGTTCTTTCTGTCTCATCTCCTCCTCTGCTTGCAGAGAGTCTCCCTGGACGGCATCTGTCTCCACAGTTGAGAAATTCAGCTTGGAGCTCTGCAGAGAGCAAAAGGCTGCAGCTGTCATAAAAACGACACTGCATGGGGGTTTAAACGGCTGACTCCTGGAATTAGAATCAAATTTCATTACATACCTTTCATATTTAAGAACCGTATCAGTTCCTTTTCTAGCTCGTCATCTGAGGAGTCAAAAAAGCAGTCAGCAGTGAGAACAAAAAAAATCTAAGATGTAACTGCAGTATATATTTAATGCTGGATTACTGTACGTTCCACCTACTTGCTGTACCAATTACTTACTGTCCCTTAGCAGACATTACATTCCTGTTCCTACAGAGTCTCTTTTTCCTCTCAGAATATAAACATCTACTTCTTCAGAACATGACTTGAGCTTGGAACCAAATACCTCTGAATCACAGCAGTGAAAGGCCATCATCCACAAAACAAGTGCTGAGAGACACAAGGTAGATGCAGTAGTGGAGCCTTGACTCCTGTCTCCCAGTGCAAGGTCTCCTCTGTTTGGATCTTCAGTATCAATCCTGTAGCCAGCCCACAGCCTGAGAAGATGAAAACACTGTGGTGCGGCAAATGTATTATACATAGAGGTGAGGTTCCCTTGAGCTCTGCTTCAGCAGCCTGATCAAGAGCACACTTCAAGGGCCCATGTCACAGGTCTGCTAACCTTGAAAAGGGCTTTGTCTGACTGGAAAGGGTCTGTAATCCACCCTGTATGTCCCTTAAACATGAACACAACCAGACTCTGTGAATATTGGTGACGTAATTTATAATAAAGTCATTTTTCTGTAAAACAAATTGATTTCTTCTAACTATACATTAAATTTCATGTTAGGTTAGGTGCTGCCCCTTTCCTTCCTATCTTACTTTCATTCTCTCTTCCTTTTTTCATCCCTACAAAATTCCTCATTACTGTTACAATTACAGGCTTATCACCTCCACCTCCATGCATGTGATTGTGTGAATATACTGGCTCACAAACTAATCTAGAATGTTAGTAGATATGGTTGCACAGCTGTGCCATGTCTCCAGTGCTGAACCTTGTATTCTCACTCACTCTGTCTTTATTTTCAAATTGGTTTCTGTCATAATGTCCACCTGGCACTTTCTGTTACCTATTTAAACCCACCCTGACCTGGAATACTCTGTCTGTTCTCCATCATGCTGACCATAGCTGACATCTTTAGCTCATACCTCTTTCGTTCTCGCTCGCTCACAGCTGAACATCTATACGCCTGGCTTCCCCCACTTCTCCCTTGGAATGAGCTGAGTGAACCCGGTTCTGGGCCATGTGGTTTTTGGTTGAGCATGGTATTCCAAGGCGTGAGCCCAAGAGGCCCTAGGTTTGTTCTCCATGTTTGAATAAGGACTTGACTTTAAAACTGTATCTAGGAGCTAGCACTGACTGGAGCTGAACTTTGCTTATATCCAGTCTCTGGGTGAATAAAACATCTGACATGTGTCTCTGCTTTTCCTGCACCAGCCGGCAACACTGCCAGAAGAACAAACCTTCCCAGACACAGCGGGAATACCATTGCCCTCCTAAGAGGCTTCCCTGTTGGCATATCAATTACCGGAACAGACATCCTGGCACCCAGCTTACCCAGGCGGAGGCTGAGCTGATAGGCATTGTCTGCCCCATGCCTGCCGAGCGTCTCAGCACCAGCCTCACACCCACCCACCTCTGATACCACCCTCTCCAACATGAAGTGATTAAATCATTCCTCACAGCCAAAGAGATAATCAACATTCTCCTGGACTTTGACATTTACTTCATGGAGTTCCCTAAGCTCTCAGACATCGGGAAGATTTCTTTCTTACTTACTGGATGGGCCTAAGTTTGGGCCAAGGCTGTATGGAGAGGCAACGGCACCTTCTAGATGCTATTCGGTCGTCCAGCCCATGGGCTGTCATGATGAGATCCTCCACCTATGCCAGGAATTTCAATCGATCATGGACTTCTCAATCACCTTTTGTATCCTGGCTGCAGAGTGTGAATGGAACAAGTCTGTGTTGCTGGTTATCTACAGGGATAGTCTCGGTCTAGAGATTCAGCCAGTATTTTAACCTGGTAACCCCATTGCCCAGGTTCAAAAAACCACTATAAAAAGTTCCAAGGTCCACATCCATTGAAATTCCCTCTGAATATGCATCACTGGCCTAAGTATTCAGTGCATCCAGAGCTCCACTTCTCACCTTACCGTCCGTCGCACTGCGCTATTGAGCTACTGCCTGGAGCCACATCCCCAAAGTGATGGAGGAATATGTGGCCGAGGCATCAGCTACCAGTGGCTCAATGCTGTGAATGTTAAGCACCCTCACCCTATCCTTCTGATCCTATCAGCCACTGAGCAGCACCACAGAGTGACCATTTTCAGCAAGCTCAACCTGTGCAGCACATACAATCTCATTTATATACCAGCTAGGGATGAACTGAACATGGCCACATGATGCTACATGAGTTGGTAAACGCCACCTCCATCTTCCTGGCCTCTGTGAATGGTATGGTCTGAGACATTTTGAATCAGTTCATCATATTCTATAAAGATGGCATATTCCCAAAACTACACGGAGCACATCACTCATGTGGGCAGGATCTCACCTGTCTGCTGGAGCAGGGGCGTCTGAAGCAATTTTAATGTGGAGGGAACAAAAAGTGGGGGAACCAATCATATTCCCCCAATCCCCTGGCACTCATGTGCTGAAGCATGGTTTGTGAATAAAAGCTGGAGTGTGATCTCCTCAGCTATCAGAATCGAACGTGGTAGCAGTGGCAGAATGACCTGAGCCTCAATCAGTAAAAGAATTTCAGCTCTTGGGTCTCTTGAGTTCACCAATTTCTACCATGGATTTATCTGGGGCTTCAACTGAATCCCTTTTCATTAAAAGGGAAACCAAAATTTAAAGACATTTTAAGACACCTCCCATCTGTGAAGTCACTACGTATCACCGGTCCACTTTTTAAAATGCTTTTTAAAATCCCCTCATGACAATTCATAGTAGAGGTAGATGCCAGCATTAGTGGTATTATGTGATTTGGATTTAGACAGGAAATAAGAAAACCATTTCTCAGTTTTCTTTTGTTTATTATACAATTTAATTTTAAACAGCCAAACTAAACAAAGAATTGTTATTTAAAAGATTTTTTTTTTTACTTTTAATGGTGAAAAAAATGAATATTTTGCTGTGCTGCTAGATTTCATCAACATGCTTGTGTCACAAGTCTCTGTGAATCATGGATCTGTTTTAAAAAGGGTTCCACTTGTATCCAGCTCTTGTTTTCATCTCTGAATTGATATTTTTGATACACTCATTTCTCCTCAGTAAATGTCACCAGTAAAAATATTTTCGGTACACATACTACTGTTGCTTGGCAGCTATTACCAGAGATGTTCACAAGTCTTTTTACCAAGTCCAAGTCAAGTCTCGAGTTTTTGTGTTCGAGTCCAAGTCAAGTCTCGAGTCTTTGTGCTCGAGTCCAAGTCAAGTCTCAAGTCTTTGAATGTTAACGTTTACAAACGGCGAGAGAAGATATGCTAATTGGCCACGCCCCGTGATTACAATTGGCCGTTGCTTAGCAGGGGGTGGGGCGCCATGCTGTGATATGCCCTCACCAACATGGAGGATTTGCCTTAAATTATCTTAAATCTAAATTAATATAAAATAAAAAAATATCTCTCGCACTCTAAATATTAAATATAAAAAATATATATTGCACTCTAAATGTGAAACTCCACAGTTAAATGGGGTTCCATGATAAACGAGTTATTAACTGAAAACCGTCACCTTGGACAAAAGTAATGGGACACCAGGAGGAGGTAAAAGGTTTTCAGGTAGTTGGAGTGTGAGATATAAATAAATAATTCCATGAAATTAATATTGTTTATGGGTCATGACTCACAAGTCACAGCTCCCGAGTCTAAAGTCAAGTCACAAGTCTTTGTTTGTGTGACTTAAGTGCGACTCGAGTCCGAGTCTCAGGCTCGAGTCCCCATCTCTGGCTATTACTAGTGGCAACCATGCAACTATTTTGTCAGTGTTACCAAAAATCTAGTCAGCCGGGGTTCTATGGTTGCCCCTTTCCACTGATGGACGACCTAGAAGGGTGCTGATAAATAATGCAGCACTACATGGTCTACAGTGTAAATCTACAAAGTGCACCTATATGGTGGGTGTTTCTGATCAAATGGCCAACGAGTGTAGATAAAAGGTAAGTGGAGAATCAGAGTAAGATGCTCATGTATTAACAGCATGGGAAAGGGAAAATAGCAGTATTCTAATGCTTTTCATTAATTACATTTTAAAATTGGCCAGCCATGAATTATGTCTTTGGAATTCTAATCCACTGCTTTCATTAGTTTTCAAATGCTGGAGAATTATCATTCAACACTGACCTCCATCGTTATTCCACAAAGTCTGTTTCATCCTTTGTACAGTGGTTCTCAACCCTGAAAATGGCATATCACCTGCCCTGCACATTTTAGTGTTCACTGAGTTCAACCAACCAGGGTTTGTTAATGAGCTGATTAATAGGATCATGTGTGTTGGGAGCAAAGAGAATGATGTAAGAACTGCATTATTTCAGTATGAAATTAGAGACAGTGGAGTGAAGATACTGTGAAATGAAATTAGAGACAGCAGGGCAGCTGGTGGCCTAGTGGTTTGGGAGTTGGCCCTGTGATCAGAAAGTTGTGGGTTTGAGCACTAAGACTGTTGGAGTCATCACTGAGGTACACTTGAGCAAAGTACCGTCCACACACACAGCTCTCTGGGCATCTCCCACTGCTTCACTTTTTAAATGGGTTAAATGAGAAAGAAGTTCACACTGTGTGCTGTGATGTGGTCATGTGTGACTATAGGAGACCACTTTACTTTGAAGGATGTCAACTTGCCCCATCAAGCTGCCACACCATTTAAGGAAAGTTGTGACAGAGTGGTCACCTTCACTTCATAAGTTGAATAAATCCCTCCTACTTTAATCATTAATGTCGATTCTTGCTCAGTAATTTTTTATCAGGACTAAACAAATTGTTTATTACAACTAACAATGCAATAATCAAAAACAGACCTCCAGGACTGGACTTGGGATCCACTGAACCAGGATTATTGAATAACAGTCAGTGGTGGAACAAACTCCCTTTGGTGATCAGTGAGTCCCTCACTGTCTTCAAGCATCATCTGAAGACTCACCTCTTCAAGGATCATCTAGGGGACTAACTGGTCCTCACATTTATTGCTTGCATATTTTTCCTATATATTCAAAAAACAAAAAAAACCCTCTGCTATTCACTCTTTGTACTACAACTTTGTACTAATGTCTAACTAGTTCTTTGGACAGGGTTTGCTAACGTGTGCTACTTAGCTGGTAGTAACTTGGCTAAAAGCAGATGTTGATTTGAGTCTAACTTTGCAGGTATGAAGAACAGATGTCGACTACTTAAGCACTGATGTACATCGCTCTGGATAAGAGCACCTGCCAAATGCCGTAACTGTAACTGTAATTGTTACATGGCTAAATGTTATTCAGCAGCCATTCTGAAGAGAAAGGAGAGTGAAGATTGTGTTTAAACTATGCCTGCTTTCTTCACCTTTAAACCATATTACTTTATCAAAAACTTCCAGAACTCCACCTAATATAAAACATCCTCCTGAATGCATAGAAATATGACAGGTCAGATGGGAGCAACTTTAATCCCACATCTACCCCACATATTATACACATTTTTTCTCCTTCTTGCCAATGTCACTCAACATTATTGTATTTAAGAGAAAGCACTTTCATTATTAGGGGAAGCAGCAGTGTTTTAAGCCTCCTGACTCCCTTCATTCAGAATGGCTCAGGCTTATAGGTCTTCTCTCTGGATAATTAAAGTTTGTCGTTAATCATGTGAGACCACGGCATTCTACAGCAGATGTGTCACGTCACTGGCTAGAAGCAAGACGGCGGACAGATGGATGAAACGTTTAAATCAGAGAAGAGAAGGCATAAACATGATTAATACTAATTAACAGTTATCAAGGTGTTCCTTTTAAGCTATTATGAAGGGGAGGGTTTGTTCCGTTTATGCTCATAAATAACCCCGGCTGCTTGGTAGAATCCCTTTGGGATCTCTCCTGTATTTTATTTCATTCCCCTCTGTGTCTTCTGGCTAATCATGCACAGCAATGTATGCAGGTTTACAGCAATGCATGCACAGGTTTACTCCTGCATACCTAAACCAGTTTAATTCCAGCTGACACTAGCAAATTGGATGCATTTTAACAGCTTGTGCAGTTATTACGAGCAAATTTCCCAAGTAGGACAAGTGCAAAGGCATAAATGTCCCCAAAATCATGGTCAAAAGTATATGGACACCATTTCTAATTATTGAGTTCAGGCTTTTCAGTCACAACCATTGCCAACATAGTCATGCTCATTCTCATTAGATGAACACTGGCCATAGAATGGGTCATAGTAAAGATCTCAGTGACTTTAAACAAATGATGCTGCCTTTGGCTGAAGTCAGAATTTTCTGCCCTAACAGATTGTCTCCAGTCAACTGCATGTGCTATTATTGTGAAATGGAAGAGTTTGGAACACTGGTTCTCCAGAGCGATGACTCACACCCCACTGTCTAGCAATCTGATGGATGAGTCAGGGTAGTGTGTATGCCAGGAGAACAATGCCTATCAAAATACAAAGTGCCAGTAGTAAAGTTTGGTGGAGAAAGGATAGTGGTCTTGGGGCAGTTTTTCAGGATTTTTTCTAGACCCTTAAGAATAGTGTTAATGCCACCTAGAGAGGGAGACATACAGAGCCAGTCTGACATCAGTGCCTGACTATATTAATGCTCTTTTAACTGAGAGAGCACAAATTCCCTACAGACACACTCTATAATCATGTGGAAGCCTTCTCAGGCTGCCAAAGCCCCATATGTGTCTCGGCTGCGGGGGTTACCACGCTGCCTCGATTTACCCCAATGATCACGTTCAGGCAAGCAGGCTTCCATGACTTTGAATACTTTATTTACAAACATAAACAGAAATAAACAAAACCTGGAACAGGGGCCGATACAGAAAACAGAGCGAATCTACACGAGGCGATGGACCGATACTGAGGTCCATCTAACTGGAACCTAAATACACACAGGACACGACAGAAAACCAATCATCAAACGTAATCACTTAAACTAAACTGAGACAAAAGACACGAACATGGACAAAATGTCAAAATAAAAGCCCCAAAATCAAACCAGGGTTGTGTGTGTGTGTGTGTGTGTGTGTGTGTGTGTGTGTGTGTGTGTGTGTGTGTGTGTGTGTGTGTGTGTGT
>JBBPDC010066409.1:0-10810 GCA_037974485.1 Hemigrammopetersius urotaenia
GTACTGAACACTGACTATAGTTCACCCGCTGTACTGAACACTGACTATAGTTCACCCGCTGTACTGAACACTGACTACAGTTTACCCGCTGTACTGAACACTGACTATAGTTCACCCGCTGTACTGAACACTGACTACAGTTTACCCGCTGTATTGATCACTGACTATACTTCACCCACTGTACTAAACACTGACTATAGTTTACCTGTTGTATTGAACACTGACAATAGTTCACCCGCTGTACTGACCACTGACCATAGTTCACTCACTATTAGACATGGCACAAAAACCTTAATGAGACTCTAATTGTGGGATTTTAACCCTGCCCTTCTGTAAAGTGAATACATTTACTTGCTGTACAGTAATGTGTGTATTCACCTTTCAGGATTGTATGAGTTCACTTAAATACCTGCTATTTAAGTTGCAAAAACATCAACAATGAACCCTGTTTTATGAAGTTAAACACAGACAGGCAATCAAACATTCATTAGTTTCTATAAATTACCAACGGTTTTTAACCCTCATAAGGTCTTTGTTTTTTGGTTACACAGGGAATCCTGCAGGGTCTGGTGGACCCATTGCATTTTGGGGCTTTTAATTCAACATATTCAAACCTTTTTTGTTAAAATTCTCAGCAGATGTTTACTTCATCCTATTTGCAAGTAACATAAACAAAACATGTTAAATCTGTTCCCTTTTCCTTTGTTAACACATTCCAGGGTCTGCAGATGATGGTTCTGTAATTTAAGGGAGCACAGGATCTATAATTTCCACACTTTTACCAGCCCCGGGTCTTTTAAATTAAAAGAGGCGCATGCGGGTTTACCTTTACATTTTCTTTAAGGGTAATGCATTAAACTGAGTTTAAAATGAAATTAAACTGTCCTGGGAGCAGATTTGGGGGCATATTTAGGGTTTACACTATAATAATATAAAACATTTTTTCCCAAAACACAGGTTTTTCAATATACGCAGGTGCTCTTAGAACGTAACTATAGTTTATTATACTGGGGTCTAGTGATGCCCTGGTGGTCAAGTATTGCACAACACTTACAATGGACCAAGCATGACAAACACAGTTTGTAATAAAAGGATGCACATAAATCTCTATTCACTTCTGACAGCCATCTAGTCAGTATTTTTATTATCTCTACTGTTTCTTTTATGTACAAACAAGAAGAGCTAGACATGTTTGTAATACAGTCTCATTACATCAACTAAAATACAGCAACTTTTACATTTACTGCATGCCCAAAAACAAAAAGGAAAGAGCAAGACTGTGAGAATGGTTATCTGTGCCCATCTCTCTGAGCCGTGGCACTGACTTGACGACATAATTGTAATTCTCTGGTACGGCTCATTGTATGTGTTCAGAAACACAATTCTGGGCGACCACTGCTTGGTCCACTCCTTCCTACCCACTATGCCTCCGCACACACCCCAAAACAGTCCAAATCAGAAGTCATAGTCTATCCCACCACCCGTCACAGCTCTGCCCACTGACAGCTCAATAAATTGGACAACAGGATAACAGATGCATTTCTTGTACGCCCACGTGGGGCCAGACCGTGCTCTCTTCTTCCGGAGCAGCTGTGCTGATGGCCAGCTTGTGTCACTGAGCAATGTTGGGTGGTTACATCAGTTGCCTCAGGTCTTGCCTGGTCAAGACAGAAAGAGAGAGAGACAGGGAAAGACAGAGAGAGAGAGGATGTGCCTGTCAGGCTGTCTGGCAGGCATCTTAAAGGAAATCCAAATGTCATACCTTGGGCATTCCTATATTCTGAAATTGGGGGGTTTTGTGGGGGTTATGTTTCAAGAGCACCTGTGAATTGTGCAAAATCATGAATTTTATTTAAACTTTAAATTCCTATTTTTATAAACATTTCAAAATCTAAACATTTCAATTTCATATTAAACTCAGCTTAATACGTTACCCTTAAAACTAATGTAAAGGTAAACTTGAGCATCACAGGGCAGCAGCCAATCAATATTAATAATGTTGCACTAAATGTATGAAAAATTATATTCTGCCACGGAAGAAAATGTGGATGATATTTGAGGTCTCTGAACCGCAGCTTTGCAGATTTCTAGCTGAGTTTCTAATTGTAGCACATCAGTATTAGTGGTTTGCTTTACTTTACTGTATTAACCTGTTAAAGACAATTCTCTATTTACAATTCCATGGGTGAACTTATGTACAAAAATATGTACAATGCTTTAAAAAAATGGTTTAAAAATGCTTTTTAATTATTTTGATCAGTAATGGTACCCTGCTTTGGACTGTGTACTGTGCTTGGAGGAGAGGACACACTGCCAATTCTGTTATGTCAGCTAATAGATGCCTGTTCTGGCCAGCATGCTGAGTGATGGAGGAGAAGGGGCCATCCCACCCACCCAGAGCAAAGCCAGTTGTGCTATCAGCACCACCGGGGATTGAACTCGCGATCTTGTAATGATATTGTCAACGCTCATGACATTACATTGAAAAAAAATAGTGCCCTACTCCCTTCTTTTATCCCAGTAAAACTTAAGGGGGTGGGGGTGGAGTGGGGGTCTACCCACTTTAAGTAGGAAAATGGCAAACATAAAACAAGACTTTACCCCCACACATGACTCATGTCTTATTGTTTTGGTTTTTTTTGTTTGTTTTATCTCGCTACTACACCATGCATCCACGCCAGTCATTACTAACCTAAACCAGGGCCTTAATGCTTAGCATTCTCAGATCTGTACATGACACTCAGCTGTCTTGTTTAAAGCTCTGCAGGAAGCTCCACAATGTGGGTGGCTGTAACAAAGTTTCAAGGTTATCCATTTCACCCTGAATTCATGGTGACAATACAAGCACTGCACAGTGGTGGCATTTTCATGGTGTATATATTTCAGATGTATTGTTTCTCACATGGCTGTAATTGATGTGGAATCAATGCCATTTATAGATGCCGATATATATAACATCATTTCATAGAAAAGCTTTGGGGCACCTTCTGGCTTGTTTGTTCTCATTACCTGTGGGATGCTAATTGTTTTTAAGGAAAGCGCAGGTGGTGATGCAACTGTAAATTAACACTTAAGGGATAAGCATGACTAGGAAACAGTACAACAGCAGATGCATTTAAGAGTTTATAGAACCGATAGTCACAGAGTAATTTCAATTTCAGTTCCAGCTCATTTCTTTCCAGGTGTTCAGATTACTGAGCACACAACATTTACCAGTACAGATTTTACAATAGCCGTTGCTCATCCACTTTCATTTAATGGTCCAATGTAGATGCTTTGTAGATGATTTTTTTAGCCATAATTGTAAAAATATCAATACTGCAGTTCCAAACATATTTCTAATGTACAATGTAGTTACAACTCAGCTGAAGCTTATTTGCCATGTGTTGCTACAGTGGCCACGATTGTAGCCTCTAGTTCAAATAGTTTTCTTGAGTGATGTGGATGGTAGGAATATAGTAAAATAGGTTTTATTTCAAATGTTTACCATTTTTCACTATTTCGTTTGTTTTGGTAAGTTGCTTTTTTTGTATTTTTTCAAGTTATTGCATTTGGTTTATTTGTCATTTTTTAATCATGGTAAGCTGCACTCACCTGAAAGTACTGCCTGTATAAATGTTATTATACTTACACATTTTATATGATCTGTCAAACTCATCATCCCTTCATGCCAGTCTCTTATTTTGACATGTTTTTGTCATCCATCAGGCATGGAGATAATAAATAAGCTCCCACGCGTTTTTCAAGCATCTCAGTGGCTACATTAGAAATGGTGCAGTTTGTTGTTCTCGGGTGTGGGGGGTGAGAACCGATGTGGAGGGCTCTACTAAACCAACTATTATTTATTTCCTTTTTAGCATACAGTAGTACTTAAAGACCTTTTCTGATTAAATTAGGCCACAAATCCGGTATTTGAAAAGAGAGGCAAAGTTTCTTAATGCTGTGAATGAATAATATATTTGATTTATTTGGGCTTTATACTCTAACCTTAACCTTTATTTCTATCCAAAACCTAATGATAATTGTGACAGTGCGGATAAATAGCTGAGATTTGCTGATTAGTCTCTTAACAACATGCATAGATTTTTAAGGGAACATTGATCTGAAGCATGACCTTGGATTTGGAAGTTCTCTCTCAGGGACAGATTGAGCTTTAATATTCTCAGCCCCTAGACTGTTGCAGTGTTACCAGCACCTTAATAAAGGCAGTACCTTTATTAAGAAATGATTAATATGCACAGATCTATCAGCTTTTTACCTGACGTCTGCCTCAAAAGGAAACAAAATATAGTGACAATAAACACACTGGTATTTTTAGATCCCTGAGCAGTGCTGTTGTCATGGAGGGAGATGTTCACATGTTATTGGTAGCACTTTTTTTTTCTGTGGATGTATTTTCAGAGCAGCAGGACTCTTGCCATGGCTTGATTCTGTAGCTGCTTCTCAAGAGAGCCACTCAAGCAGTTGGAGCACAAAAATGTGCTACTTAATATAGCCCAGCATTCTCTATGACAATCTAAAGGAGCTTTGAACAGACATTGGCTGGGAGGAAAACAGTTTAGGACTTAGATCTCCAACATCTATGCTTCATTTCAGTAGCAAGCATACAACTGAACTCGAAATATTCCAAAGTCTGCCCTTTTTCCAGAGAGATAACAGTGCTCTGATGAAAGGCCGCTGATTAGCATTGCAAGCTGTTAATATTTCTTCAGATGTAAATGGCATAAAGGATATTCTGTCTGGGCACCAGCACAAGGTCTGAGACATATACTGCTTACCAGTGAGATTTATATTCAGCTGAAAGGGTGAAGTTACACAGTGAAAGAATGGAGTTTACTGCCAGTATTGTTTTCTCCACAGCAGCACTGACATGTTTCGTTCAAGTTCACAAGCTTGGAAAATGTCTACGGAGATTTACAGCTGTTTTTTTTCTATTCCAGATCTGGTGGGACAGTGTTCATTTACATTTACATGTACAGCATTTAGCAGAGACTCTTATCCAGACCGACGTACAATAGTAATCAAGCAGTCTACATCAGTTCCTTAAACCTGAAAAGCTCTACTAAAATCAACATCCACAACCCAACCAAGTTACTACCAGCTAAATTACACACCCTAACAGATCCTGCCAAAAGAAGAAGTCAAAGCATAAGTAAGGACAATGGGGGGGGGGGGGGGGGGGGGGGTTGATTCAAACCCCCCCCCCTCCTCTAATTAAATAATTAAAGACATCAGTAAGCAATAACAAGGGGCCTAGTTAGTCACCAAGGTGCTCTCTGAAGAGGCTCTTTGGATGGCCAAGACGGAGAAGAGTCTGAGAAGAGACCATGTCTTCTTTTTCTTGCAAGCAACTGCATTCTGTTCAGCAGTGTCAAGATGAACAAAGTTAATTTTATTGTCCAGTTTTATTCATTCATGTTTTAAAAACCCTGATCCTAACCACAGCTGCAAGGGGATGAGCCTATCCCAGTGCTCACAAGGTCACAGGTGGAATTTTCAGTCTTCAGTCTCTATCAACACTGGGAGGGTAGTCACTGCACCCAATGCTAAAGCATCATCACTGGACGCCTCAACACGCTTGAAGGAGAACGCTTAATGCCAGTTCTGTTATGCTAGCCAACAGAAGCCCATGATGATTATCGCTGTGTTGAGTAATGGGGACAGGGAGGGCCATCCTATCCTTACAGATAGGATACTGCAAATAATGCTCTCTTGGACTCCTGCCCTTGGATGGATGTGGCATCACTGAGGATCAAGCTTGCGATCTCACAAC
Source organism: Hemigrammopetersius urotaenia (assembly GCA_037974485.1). NCBI lineage: Eukaryota > Metazoa > Chordata > Actinopteri > Characiformes > Alestidae > Hemigrammopetersius > Hemigrammopetersius urotaenia. Next base: position 5,774 of record JBBPDC010066409.1, read on the forward strand.
AATAGGGCAAACACTTGTGCCACCTGATCCTGATTTTCCTGTTTAGGTCTACCTGGTTCAACTCATCTTAAATGTCAAGTTTAGCTGTTGTGTTTAAACAGGGAAATAACAAAACTGTGACCCTCCAAGATCAGATATGTTCTTCTCGTAGCTCAAATAAATTTTCCTAGATTCCACTACCCCACTAAGATTTTCAAGTCATGCCTGATTTAAAGGGGCACTCCAAAGATTTTTCAAAACGTGTGCATTAAAATGGTTAAGATCTAAAGTCATTCTTAGTAGTAGCATCTGAAATGCTTATTTCTGTCAGAATTGCTCACAGCAGTGATGATAGGAACCAAACAGTTGAAGTATTTGATGTCAGTACATCACAGAAAGTTATTACATGAAATGGTTACAAATACACTGCCCAAGGGGTTGTTTTACAAAGGTCTCAGATCAAAGATTTACACAAAACTACAAAGGGGTTGTAACTGCAAAGGGGTTGTAAAGCAAAAAATTAACCAAAACTTTTTTTTAAGACTAATAGATTTGTGTTGCAGACATCACAACCTCTGGTTCCCATCAGCAACATTATAAAGAATTTTGAGTTGGTAAATTTCCCTCTAAAGCACTCTGAATGACTTTTCACTTAAACAATTTAATTATGTAGCAATATTGAAAAACAGTGCTCCAGGTAAAACAATGCTCTGTTTTATGTACATTGTAGCTAAAATTTGCTAGCCTTTCCAAAGGTTCACATGTCCCTTATTCTTTCTTTCCCTCGTATTGGCAAGCAAATGTTTGTGGTTGAAAATATATACAATTAAGCTTTAGCTTCCCACAGATGGTTCTGACCCTCACTTCCACAGCAAAGGGTCATTTCGATAAGATCTAGGCGCAATCTTATAGGGCTAAGCAACCTGTTGGCCAGATGGCGTAGGAGTGGCAGGAGATTGGGCAGACCTGCCGGCATACACCACCATGACTGTGCAGCCTAGCACGTGACACCCCATCAGAATTCACAAGGCAGCACCCTAGAGGGATGCACCGAGGGATTAAGCGGAAAACGCAGGACTGGCAGACGGCTGTGGGGAGAGGGGGTTTAGGGGGGTGGAGATTTGGGAGGCTCTATTGCCATCAGGAGCTCCAGATCGCATGTGTTTACTGGACTAGCTCAGGAAGCTTGGTGACTCAGCGCTGCTGGCCATGCCTCGCCTTGCAGACCAGAATAGAAGGCATTATATGTGGTGAAGAAGACAGTCTAATCTGCCTCAACCCAGGCAAAGGGTGAACTGGAGTCTGAACTCTGATGACTTGCCTTGCACCCCGGGAGCTTGTTTTTCTGCTTGCTGAGGCCACAGAACATGCTTTTTGGCCGGTTACATCTGTATCAATCTACTCTTTAGTCAGACAAGTTATAATGATTGACCTTTTATTGCAGGAATTGCTTTGAGGTTGCAGGCTTTACACAAGAAGGGCAAAAAAATCCATTCAACCAAAAAATAGTAGCACACAACTGTTCAAATGACTACAATTAGTGCAATTTTAGGAGCATGAGAAAGATCAGAGTTATTATGGAAATGAGTGTAATGCTGGCATGGTGACACATAAATCATTTTTTAGTTTTAACAATGGTGTCCAGCTTGGTAGCATAGCATTTAAAGCTGAAAATATCATGTTGCAACTTGAAACAGAGATTGCAATGGGATTTCTGCCAGAATGGTGTACATTTTACTGAACCTTGCAAATGTTCAGCAATCCACTTAATGCACTACATTGCTGATGACATCACTAGATACAGAGGAAAAGGGAGCTACTGGGTTGCCATATTGGTACCCTCTCTGTGCTGTAAAATGAATGCTTGTTTATAAGTGAAACGCTGGTGTATAGTATATTTTCCTGCGACAATGTCCAAAGTATAGACCTAATCTATGCTATTGGATCCATTAGATAGCTGTAAGTTATAGTTTTGGACAGGGAAGTGAGGCCCATAACATACTGTATGTTTTCAGTCAAAAATTGCATGTTTATTAGGTAAAATGCCAGGAACTATATTAAACATATTCTCTGTAAGAGAATACACAGAAATCTAAAAGGCTATGAGTGAATTCAGGTCAATAACAGTTGGAATAAAGCTGAAGTACTTTCCTAGGCATATATATGAATGATCCTCATTATTGGTGTAGAGCAGTATTACATCCAGTATGGAGAATTGAAAGAATACCTTATTGGTGCAAAAGTCATATTGTGACTCCCATACAGAGGCTAGCAAAAATGAGTATTATTACAATGATAGAAACTGAAACTCGGAATCAAAAAATACAAGATTCTGATGTATATCTTAAAGAAAATAACTAGGTGTTGCATGTGGACAAAGTGTGGATGGGTCAATTAATCTGCATGACCCATGGCCTAGAATGAAGTTGTCTACAAAGCTTGCAGGTAGTGTGTCTGCAGACACCAGCTGAGAGAGCCCCTGTGCTGCAGTGTGTGCCCTATCAGTGGTTGACTGACTCACAATTCACAGGCCCGAGAATGACTCATTATAAAGTGGCATGTAAGCAGGAGCAGCAAATGTTGGGCAACCCATCCCACACTCTCATGCCCCAGAGCACATGGCAACCCAGAGCGGGTGCTGTTCACAAAAACATAGGCTTATGACTTTAGTTTAGTGTCTATGACTTCTAGACAGTTTACTAACTGCCTCTCCATCTCCACATACAGTATTCCTATTCCGCTATTTTAGATTTAGAGTTCAAGAAAACACTCAAAAATCAAAGTAAAAATCCAAACCAAATCCAGACACAAAAAGTAATTGTGGAATTATGAACACAAACCTTCAATTTTGATTATGACAAGTGAGTGAATAAATGCCAAACACATTCACGGAGCAAATATCATGTTCATGGGCTGAACTAGCTTTCAACAAGCAAGAATCATTTTAGAAGATAGCAATTGCTAGCCATTGATAGCCAAAGGCTGCTTCTACTGGGTTCATGCCTACTTAGATTTTGGTAACCTTGGAAACCAGAGTGCCTGCCATTATCAAGTGAGACAAATAAGTCAACCGATATTCTTGGAGAGACTCGGTGGAAGACACAGTGTAGACACAAATGTAGTGACTGAAATGTGTACCTGTTATAAAAGTTGGGTGATAACTAGGTCCATGTAGATTACTAAAACAAAAATCTGAAGCCATTGTACATTATTTTTGTGGACATTTTTGCAGCACATGACACTAAAGAGAATATGTTTATATTCCTAGAAAAGTGCTTCCCTTTGTGCTAGCCTCTCCTGCAGTGGGGTAGGTGTTTAGCAATACTTTTGTATGGCAAGTTGACCCCTACAAGTCACATGACCCTAGCGCATCGCCATTTGTGTGGTAGTGTTGTTCAGGGAATAAGTACAAATTTAGAGCTTCCTAAGCCAATATCTCCTGTCGTAAAGGTTTGAACTTCTGACAACCTGTATCAATATATTTCTAGGAAGCACAACAAAATTTTGTCTATGCTGCAAAATGCTTCCTCTAATGTTCCATCTGGCTCTCTCAACAAAATGGCTACCAGCAGCCAATACCTGTCTGCATTAATATTTTGTTAGTGTTCAAACTAAAAGTTTCATCCACAGGGGGCACTGCAAATGACACATTTCAATCTCTTAAGAAGCTATAATTTTGAAATTTGGTAAATTTGCATCTCCTACATTTCCATTTGGCTTGCCTGTGTGAGTGGGCAGAATTTTAAGGGCTCATTAAGATCGACCTATAAACAAATCTGACATAAAACAAGCTACATGTTTTCTTCTGTTCATTATGTTCATAGACTCTGCATATATTCCACCCAGCTATAACATTAACATTGCAGGGTCATCTCACGCTTTCACGCCGAAAATCTGTTTTATCTACCGGATATAGGCAGCCCTTTGCATCGGGACAAACACCAATTGCGATAGATCAATTATGCCTTACGCATGGCTGAGCAGGCAGAGAGGTGGTTCCTTCTGTGCACACTCCTCTTTGGGAGGTGGCGCACCAAATAATGCTGCACTCGTTAGCAGCTGATGAAGTACCCCAGCCCGCAGGTGCCAGATGCCATCTCTGCTCCTCAGGACTGCTTTGACTGGGACATGTTTAGGGAGCCTGCATCCTACACCAGCTCTACCAGCCTGGAGGAGCACATGACGTTCATACCTGGCTACTTCAGTAAGTGAATTGATGAAGAAAACGCCTTCATAATGAGGAGAAAATTCTGCCAGCAAGGGCCAACCTGTCCTGGGCCATTAGGTCCAGTTCAGCATTTAACACTAACATTCCTGAGCATCTGATTGGGTTCTGATTAGCTGAGCTGAGATGCAGGGCCTGAACACCACCCTCTGCAACTGGATCCTGGACTTCCTGACTGGGAGTTATTCAAGATTGGAAGCAACAGCTCCAGTACTGCTCTCTGTTGTTCATACTGCTAACCCATGACTGTGCAGCAACGCTCAGCTCGAATCACATCATAAAGTTTGCAGATTACACAACCGTGGTGGATTTGATCAGTAAATCAAGAGACACCACACAAAACCAATCACTAAGAAGGTCCAGGAGTGTCTCTACTTCCTGCACAGACTGAGGATAGTGCCTCTCACCCCTAATCCTCACCATGTTCTACAGAGGCTATAGAAAGACTATAAAGAATGATCTCTAGCTGCATCACAGCTTAGTACAAAATTGTTCAAGTTCTGCATCACAAGATCCTAAAGAAGACAGTGAGGACAGTTGAGAAGATCATTGGGGTCTCTCTTATCTCTGTCTCAGACATTTACACCACACATTGCATTTGTAAAGTCAAAAGCATTGTGGATGACCCCACACACCCCTCAAACACACTCTTCTTCCCCATCTGGCTAAAGGTTCCATAGTACATGGGCCTCCACTGCCAAACAGTTTCTTACCTCAGGTCACCAGATTCCTTAATCAAAACTGAACAGAATCATAAATTGGACACACACACACACACACACACACACACACACACACACACACACACACACACACACACACACACACACACA
>JBBPDC010066428.1:0-10809 GCA_037974485.1 Hemigrammopetersius urotaenia
GTTCTGTTATTCCTTGAATGGCCCTCGAGCCTATTTTTGTTGAGTTTGACTTCTGCTGTAAATAAACACTATCAAGTCTAGTATGGCGGTTACCTCTGGTGCTCTCAGTCTTTCCACATACACACAGGAAGGGCACGTGACACCCCATAGATTTTTATGACCAAAAAGAGAAGGTGTCCTGCCCAAGAAATCACAAAACTACATTAAGGAAGTGCAAACTTTGAACTAAGTCATTAATACAAGCTCATGAGAAGTTTAAAACTGTCAGATTCAATATCACATCAGACCAATAAACCTTTCCTCTAAGATACTGGAAGCTTGAAAAATTCCTTTTCATTCTGACTTCCGATGTCTTGCTCAGAGGCACAAATTGAAATGCTTTGACTAATTTTATGGAAGGTATGCTGTATTCAGCCACTGGACAAACCCATCCGTCTCCGAAAACCTGGCTTGTCTTGTAATACTGCGTCATGGAGAGTTATTATCTGTCTCTTCATCCTTTGACAAATGTTACCGCAGGATTCTATAGAAAACAGAACAGACCAATGTGAACCGGAATCGCATCAAGATGTTATATTATTTCTTAGCAAATTACATTTTTAATGCAGGAAAGTAAATCTCTCATATTAACAACTACATTTGATTGTAATTTTGCATTCAGCAATATTTTCTCAATAGTCTGTCAGTTTCATGCAAGTAGGTTGTCATGCATTAAAATGACCACAAATGGCTGTTTTAGATGGCTTTGTTGATAACATGTTTTTTTCACTTATTTGTGTCTCTTGCCGTTAGGACAAGCTGTTGTTCATTAAATTAATTAAATTACATTTTATTTATATAGCCATGAAAAAAGCTATGATGTCCAGGCCTAGTCTGCTACACCCCTTCGTCCTCATAGTGGGTTGCGCTGCGCCCAAACAAACAATCCAGAACGAGGATGAGGGGGTGTGACGGACAAGGCCTGGATGTCACAAAAGCAAAAATATCTGCAGTTTCCACGTAGTATGGGGTTTTCAGCAAACAATAATAAGTTCTGTGCCATGGACTGAAGTCGCGACTGCTGAACCGTGTATATGTGGGGGGTTACTGTAATACTTTCACCCATTTTAAGCCTAGCCACTGGTCTTGGATTCGCCAACCAGAGTACTCTAATAAAGCAGGTTGCTAGTAAAGAGCCTCCTGATTTAGTATCTCCTTTCTGGTCATTTAAATTGATATATGGTTAGTTACGTAATCAATCTAGTCTCTTCAATGGCTGTGTGCGGCTCCAGAGACGCTCTGCTCTTTGATTTTATGACAAATAACACACGTTCCAGGTAGCAAGTCAAATGGACATCTGATGTTGCTTGAACACCTAGAACCTAGCCACGCATGTTTTCTTTAACAAATATATAAGACATATAATGCAGTTGTTATTAAAACTGCAATGTGATTACAACAGTTTAATTACAACAGACTAATCAAGTGAAAGCTGAGTGTGTGATGATCTTTGGAGGTTGTAAAATGTTTCCTCTGGGAACTTCATGGCCAGTATGTGCATATGCCAAAGCAATTTACCACCATCTTTTCTAACTCAGCAACACTGATCACAGATGTCAGGACAAGTACAACTCTGTCTCAAGACTGCCAAATTCCTCATAAAATTCTGATATTAATCACATGGCTGCATATTGAAGTTTTAAACGGACTTTTCTGATTTTAAACAAGGTTTTACCCTTTATGCTTCAAATGATCAAACCACTTCACACCGCAACATGCATGATGCAACCCAAGGAAAATGTGGTTTTTATATTTCACTCCTTGGCCCTAGAGCCTTGCGGAATACTAAAAGCATCATTTGTTGACACTGTGGAGTTGTCTTCAGTACAGGCTTGTCACAGGCTGACATGTTAACAAGGCTAGATATGGTGATTAATAATACTGAGACACTGGTCTAAGATAAGCATCCATCTTGAAAGCACTCCAGCAAGAGCATCAAAATTTCATTTTGAGAGGAAATTTCAGATAATTGCCAAGCAGGCCAGACACCACTGTTTTTTGTCCGAGTCTGAACACCTACACTGAATACAAAATACATCAACTTCAATCGTTGTCCTTTATGTTGCTGAGTACCTGAAAGAAGGAGCTTTCACACAGTATGTCATGGCAGATGTCCAGGTGGCCCTGGGGGGCACTTTGGGAGACTTCTGGCTGAGGCTGGCTGTCAGGAGTGGGTACGCTCAGCTGTCTCGCATGGGCGAACGACTGGAGATAATGCGCTGCTACAGTCCAAAACTGCAAATCAGACTCGTCCCCAAACAGACTAAGACAGAACAAGAAGCCACAGTTAACAGATGTTTAACAAAAGGTGTACAAAAAGCAATTTGTTTATGTGTCAGGCACCACTGTTATCTGAAAATTACAGTTGTACTGAGTGCGATATTATGTGCAATATTGTTTCAGACTAATTTGCCATGAGATGTGTACTCTTGCTTACTCTGAAGTGCCCCTTGATATGAAATGTTTCCAACAAGAGCCACAATCATGGAAATGGGGTGCAACTACACGTATCAGTTACTTCATATTATTACATTTTTTTTTGATTGGGTTGTAGCTCTATGAGATGCAAGTATATTATTCTCTACCTCCTCTTTATCATCCTCGCGTGAAACCTCTATTGCTAAGATACTTTTATTATTCAATATTCAAATGGCAGTACTCAATGGTTAAAAATGGCAGGCATAGTTTAAAGCACTGAATTATCATTTCATGTCAAGAAATGAGTCTGAAAGAAAAAATATGGAGAAGTCAACACGGCTCTCGGATTTGTGATGCATATTAAGTTGAACCAATGAACTGATATATGGTGTAGCTGTCAATTACAATTACTCCTCTATACACTAACACACACTCACCGTGACACAAGGAGGCAGCGCTGAAGCAGACTGAGCTCTGGGTCTTGGAGTACACTTTTGATATCGCTGAGAAGATGCAAGACACATTATATGTGAAGAAAAAGAATAAAAGGAAAGAAAAAAAATAAAAGCCAAGACCCAATTTTTCATCTCTAATGAGGAACCTCCCATTACATCCTACATGTACAAGGTTGAGAGGAAAAAAAAAAAAAAAAAAAAAAAAAAAAGTGAATGGACAGTATCTGACCACAGCTATATTTATAGACCCACTTATAGGGAAAGAAAACAACCTGGGCATCAGGCTGCTTTATTTGATACAAAGGAGATGCAGTGCTGGCTGCTTTGGATTACAGACTATAGGCCATTACTCACTTCGAGAGAGAGTTCAACTGCTCCTGAACAAGCCCTTTGATTTCATCCTTTTCATGGTAGTCCCTGAAATGCACAAAGAACATTTAGTACATTCACGGACACAAAAACCCCACAGTTCCTGAAGCACTGAGCTAAAGGAGTACATGGTCTGGTCATTATCAGAGCCAACCCTATTCATTACATTAATAACTGTATAACCTACTGATTATTTATTGATTAATTAATTTTCCAGGCTTGCAGGTAACCGGGTCTCCGGGCGTGAGGCAGGGACTCACCCTGGGCAGGGCACCAGCGGGCAGCCTGGAACACATTTATTTTTATACTATAAAAAAGTGAGCTTAAAATACAGTAATCCCCCGCTGTCCACGGAGGTTACGTTCCTAGAGCACCACATATAATGAGAAACTGTGTTGTTGTGTTTGGGTAAAAAAATGCCTAAAAATGCCTATTTTATAGTGTAAACCCCAAATCTGCTCTTTCATTTCATTTTAAACTCAATTTAATTCATTACCCTTAATGAAAATATTAAGGTTGGCCCATACAGACTGTACTGTAATTCATGCACATTTTAATTTAATTCACAGTACAGTAATACATCTACTGGGGTTTAAAAAAAACTAAAGAAAAACACTCAAGATGAGTCAGGGACGCATTGGCAATCTGAGTTTCTGGAAAAGAACGGCTGTCCAGTGCACAGCAGCCGTAAGCCTCTCTTTCTCGGCTGAGATGCAAACATTATAAACAATAAATAGCTTTAAATTAAAAATATGGAAAATATCTGGAACACACTAAAGTAGAAATGCAAAAAATAGATAAATAAAAACTAAAAAAGAGCACAGTCTGAACTGAGCGGTCCGGGAGGCGTCCTGGATGTGGCCACACCACCCCCTACACTGATTTATATTTAGCTGAGTTTATATTTGGATTACTATTTATTAAGGTTGCAACGAATATTCGGCCACCAAAGATTTTCAGCCAAATTCCAATTTTTTTTATTGCGTGATGACGACAACTGCAACCTGCACGCGCCAGATTGGATTACAGTCAACATGTCTGCTGTGTCGGCGCATTTCGATATGTCTACGAAAGACATGCGGAAAGCCATTTGTAAAGAGTGCGGTGCTGAAATTTCAAGAGGGGGTGCATCCACAAATACTTTCTCAATGTCGGAATTAATTTAACACATCAAATCAAAACATCCCAATCGCCATGCAGAGTATGAAGCAGAGAAGAGGCAAGACCCTTCGAGCACACGCACTCCATCTGTGTTTTTGAAAAATACACAGACGGAGAGGTGTTCCAGTTAATGTATGAGCTATGCCAGTCTTTGTTTTAATACACTATTTTGTTATGGGTCTACAGAGAATGTTGTTTTAAAACACTTGTTCTGAATGCACTTTGTTCATGCACTTCGTTCAGAATATTCAAATGCACTTGAATGCACTGGTTTTAAGAGAGAAGATATTTAATAGTATAATTGTATAATATTTCATTCTTGTATAATACTGCTATCTTTGCTTTAAATATATATTTTAAAAATGATATTTTATATTGTGCATTGTTTGAATGATAAATAAATATGTTCATTGTTTTGTTACAGATGTATTCTTTTAATAATTTAATAATTTCTTTTATTAAAATGTTCTTAATTTTGAAGTAAAATGTGTAAAAAAAACCTATTGCCATGAAAAAAGCAAAAAAAAAAAGAGAGAATATTGTAGAGATTTTCGCATAAAACGATGAGTTAGGTTCTCTGCGTGTGACTGGATCCGCGAGTCCTGATCCGTGTAAAACTGGGGCATTACTGACTTTGGAGCAAACCAGGCTTTTAACGGCTTGGCACAGCCAGCCAAAGATCAAGTGATTATTTATGTTCAGGTGATTGGGGTTTACACTTCTGTATAAATAGACTGTTCGTGTGTTTCATTATTTGCCTGTTCTCCAACACTGAGTTGTGTCAGATTATTCCTTTCTTGTTATTGAGCCTTGGCCCTTGTGCCTTCTTTTGTTTTCATTTAAAATAAAGAAAGAAGGAATGCAAGTCTGCGTCTGCGCCTCCTTGCTGAATGGGCATTGCCTATTTGTGACAGAAGAACAGATTGAACTAGGTGCAGCAGACTTTACCACGGGTCCGTGGGAACCCATGACCAGCTCGGTGAGTGGGACATGCTGATCCGGGCAGGGGGATGAACCGACTGGAGCGAGTCGGTACACTCCCAAGGAGCTGCTGAGGTATATTAGCTCGGAGGATGAGGGGGTGATTTATGGCTGCCAGGAAGTTCCCCTGTTATTTCTTTTGGGGGAGGGGGGGGGGGTGCTCTGCCTTGAAGGCCCTTCTGGGTGCCCCAGAATGGGGCCTTTTGGGGGTGGGGTACTGTAATGCCCCCAACTTGGCAGATGCTAGAGCCTTGATACAGGGTGTAGTTACCCTGGTCGGTTAAAAAAAAAAAAAAGGATTCACAGCCAGCCAGGGATCAAGTGATTATTTATGTTCAGGTGATTGGGGTTTATACTTCTGTATACATAGACTGTTTCTTGTTAATGAACCTTGGCCCTCATGCCTTCTTTTGTTTTTCATTTAAAATAAAGAAAGAGGAAATGCAAGTTTTTCTTGCATTTTTTGCCTCTTAAGGGCAAAAAATGCCAGCTGGGAACATTTCTAAACCAATTCTCTTACCTTTAAGGTTTAAGAATTTAATTTTTCACATTTGTTTTTAGAATTTCACATTTTTCCTAAGTGGAACACTAAAACCCAACAAAACAGAGAAAAAAGACATTTATAACTGCTCAGTTTTTAGATTCAGACCTGAAAAGCCAGTTTGTGATTGTATATGTTGTTGAAAAAAGTATCTAAAGAAAACTCTAAAGGTAAACATTTTCTTAAATGAAACTGGACATTTAACCCAGCTGAATGCAGCTTTGAAAATATACTTAATTATTCAAATAGAGTGACATGTTTTACACTGTCTAAAAACAGGATTTAACAAACAAAATGAGAAATGATTTTGTGGTGACAGTGCAGTGTAAAAAAAATTATATAGTTTTACACTTGGCTGATGTCCATAGTGAAAGTTCCAGACCAAGGCTGAAGGAGGAGGAAGGCTTTCAGAGTAAGAGCAGCACGGGGAAGTAGAAGGTATGGACACCACACTGGATCTGAGTACAGGAAAGAAAGAGTTAGTAAAAGATGCTGAGAAATCCCAGCCACTACTGCATTAAGCAGGGTCAGACAATAGGAAATAAGAAACTTTAAGCGCTGACAAATACTCAAAGTCTATAATTACTTTCCCCTTAGTCATCCCGCTATTTTCAGCACATGTGCCAACACGTGATGTCACTAGATGGGCACAGAATAGTGGATAACACCACTACCCCTTCCACACTGCCCAGGCATGAACTGCTGGACCAACAGGAGTGCTTGGGTTAGAATTTTCCTTTAATTGCTTCTGGACATATATAAACAAAATACTGCAAATGTTACAATAAATGTCTGGCTGTATAAAAATACAATAGGTCTTACAATCAGTTCACACTCAGTGAATTTTTTTTTGAAATGCTAAAGATATGTAGCAATCGATTATATCGGAATGAGCCAAAAGTTTATGATTTTTTAATATCCGTAGATCTGGGCAATATCACATTTTTCGTGAAAAATTACCTCACAAAACGTCTCAACGTGTTTTTCTGAAACTTCCAATGATACTGACAGCTAAAGAAAGCTGGACAGCTGCCAGTGTATTGAGTGTTGTATGTGTGTGTGTGTGAGGAACTTGAAAAAAAAATGAAGCGTACTAATCATTAGAATTAGTTATCGACAATAGGCATTGGTCTAGTTATCAGTATCAAACTAGAAGATCTTTATTGCTGCATCTCCACTACAAACCTCTAGACTGTGGCTATCACACCCTGTAAACAAAAATGTTCCAAAGTCCATCCATTTAGCAACTATTTATCACCTGATCCTCTGAATTAAAAGATCTTTAAGCAGTCGAACTATGAATGTTACTACAAACCTCATTTCCAAAAACGTTGGGACAAATTACAGTAATAGTGTTAAATTATAGGAATTACTAATTATTTTCATGTGGCATCATTTCAGTTTGCTTGTGGAATGGATGTGGCAATAATCATATTTCATCTAATGAACAACCTGACTGACAACCTATTATCAAACTATTAATGAGGTTCGATTAGTAGCAAACCACTGGTAGATTAGGAGTTGCACCTGTTAGGTCCTGTTCATCCATCCTATAGCTGGCAGACTTCATAGCCATTTCCAGCACTCGGACACAGCCATCATCTGAAGCCAGCACCACCTTGTCTGAGGTGCACCAGTCAATGTCGAGTATTCGGTAACTGACATTACGGCCCACTCTGATACTGCTAACCATCTGCACCTGCAAAAGTGTGAGTAATTATGTCATTAGTTTCAAATCACTTTATTAGTTTCAACCTTGTTCATTATTTCAACCCTTGAAAAATAAAGACTTGCGTACTTCGGAAAGTTAAATAGCATGTTCTCATTTAATGCATACATGGACCCTACTGATTGTCATTCAGTATTTCATCCAAGCATTTACTGTTCAGTCTAAAAGTTGTTAAATGCTTCAGAAGCAGCATTTCAGTTTGTGGCTAAAAGGCAACTGATTATCATTTTATTATTGTCAGGAAAGGAGCACCAGATGTCCAAAAAGAAAAAAAATTGATTAAAACCCACAGTCAGCACTATGCATTTACTTATCATTTTGATAAATTTAGGAGGCAACACACAACTTGTCATGTGTTTGTGTGTGTGTGTGAGTGAGTGAGTGATTGAGGACACTAACAGAAGAGGACATGTTCTTTAGAGGACATATTTCTACTGTTGATATATTTCTGCAGACCACCAAACTCTGAGAATCTTTGCAAACTAATGAACTTAGACTGTAACCACTTGGAGAACAGTTAGAGTTTATTCATACACTATTTGTAGGGATGCACCAATACAACTTCTTCCCCTTTCTTCACCAAAATCATTTCTGTAAAAGAAGCAAGGGAAGATAGGCTAACAACAACAAACAGTTGTCTATGGCTGCCATGAATCGTGAAACCTATGTGCTGAACAATACAATTCCTCCCTAATATTTAATTTTGTTATGCCTAAGATTCCCTTGCTTCTTCTACTGAATTATAGATATGACTCAAACACCATGCTAGGCTAAAAGCTAATGTTAGCCAGCCAGCAATCCCATACATCTTCCTGGCCAACGTTCACTCTCTGGACAATAAACTAGACCAAATCCGACTCCAGCAAACCACCCAGCGTGAGTTCAGAGACTGTTGTGCATATGTTTTTATGGCTCAATGACAGCATTGTGGAGACGGCCATGGCTCTAACCTTAGACACAATGCAAGAGGTGGGGGGCTATGTGTTTACATTAACACAGACTGGTGCATGAACATTGTCCTGATCTCGGGCTACTGCTCACCGTTGCTGGAGTTTATGACTTAGATGTAGGCCATTTTATTTACCACGGGAATTCTCCACCATGCTCATAGTCGTGGTGTACATCCCACCCAGCGCTAACACTAACAACGCGCTTCCAGAAGTGTACAGAGCCATCATCCAGCTCCAAAACTCACACCCTGATAGACTGTTCATTATCGCTGGAGATCTCAACCATGCAAATCTCAAGACAGTTCTCCCCAATTTCTACCAGCATGTGGACTTTCCGACGAGGGGTGCACACACGCTGGACTGTGTTTACACAAACATCCCGCCCCCACCTCAGACTCTGCCATCACATGTCCATTATGTGCATCCTCGTCTACAGACTGCTCATCAGACGTGCCAAGCCCATCCAAAAGCAGACAAATATCTGGCCCCCAGGCACCATCTCTGGTCTTCTGGACTGTTTGGAGCACACTGACTGGGACATGGAGACTGCAACCTACAGCGGCTCTACCCAACTGGAGGAGTACACAATGTAGAATCAAGAAAATGCTGATGACCACACGCACAGAACGCACCCCCTTTACCCCAGAATTCCGGCACTTGAGCTAACAGAACAGAGTAGAAAGAGCCCCAACAAAAGGCATATCACCCTGAGGGATGTGGTAAGGAATATTTTACGCATTCCTAAGGAAGAGAGAAAAATACATTCCTGTTTTTCTGTTGTTGTTGAAAATACTTTCTTTTTCTTTTTCTTTATGATAATCATGCTTGGTCTTGTTTTTATCCATAATAATTCACGCACTAAAAACTTGTAAAGGTGAAATGCAAATTTCTACCCAACACAAGCCTGTGATCCAGCAATGTGACCAGAGGAGACAAAAGGATTTCTGGATTATTGCTAAAAACTTAGCAAAAAACTAAGAACAGAAGCATTCGTAGAAGTCAGAATTGGGTTAATTACCATCAGGGACTTATAACATTCATGATGTTCACTTGTTTGTTTTATAATTATGGTGAATGTAGAACATGCCTCTGTAAATTGGGCCATAGTTGGTGAACCTTGTTGATTTTTCTGTCATGTTTGATGTCTTTGTAAAGCTCTAATCACGGCAATAACAAAACTTTCAATACACAATTATGGACTGTGCAAAAGTTATGCAACTTTTTCTGCCGTCAAGAAGTTTCACACTCAGCAAGATCATAAAATGACTTCTTTCCTCCCCAGACCCTGCATGTCAAGGGGTGTTGGAGCCCCCGTCTAATGGGTCAATTGAGAAAGGTGGGGGTGGAAAGCCCATTGCCCCTGGGCTATTTAAAGTTCAGATTCTCGCACAGAAATTGAGAAACTTGGGAGAGATTTCAAGTAATCTGTCCCCTGGCATCTCCACTCTGCTTCAAACATCACTGGACTCCAAGACTCCAAGAACTCCAAGCTTCAAGACCCATGGCCTGAAACTTTCTCTTCCGTCTCCATGACCGACACCCAAAACTCCACTTCATCTCCGCACAGGTGTACAAGTAAAAAGCTTCTCCCTAATTTCATAACTTTGGTGCAAGGCTGATCACACGTGTCTAAACTGTTTTCTTGTGAGTTGTGTTGCATCGTGTCATGTAGCTCGCTGTTCAGGGTTTCAGTCAATCTAACAAAATCATTACTCATGTTTGTTTTATTTTATGTTTTTGTGTGTTTTATGTTTGTCTCATGTAGTTAATAAATGTTGTTTTATTATGACCTGTGATATTTTTCGTGTTCATCAAGGTGAAATCACTTCACGGCTGATACGCACCTATGCTCGCAAAGCAATTGAGATTGATCCTATTGCTTCCCCTATCTAAAGCAAAACTCGTTTTATCCACACAAATAAAGAGAGCTTTATAAAGGACAATTACTGTATTCCTGCGACGGCTGAAAAGAGCGAGCCTTCCCCCTCCTTTCCTCACCACATTCTACAGAGGCACCATTGAAAGTGTTCTGACCAGCTGCATCACTACCTGATATGGCAACTGCACTACATTCGACCGCAAGCGCCTACAGAGGATAGTAAAGACAGCAGAGAACATTATTGGGGTGCCTCTCCCCTCACTCCAGGACACATTTCACAAGCGCAG
>JBBPDC010066459.1:0-10808 GCA_037974485.1 Hemigrammopetersius urotaenia
TGCAGCACAAATCAGCACAAACATAGCACAAACGAAAGACATACTTTTGGTGATTATTTCTTTTTATGGGGTGCCAACTTCACGGAGGTTTATACTTCATTTATCTTATCGTATCTTACTCAGCAGCAGTGCAAGATGAGTGCAATTCAATTTCATGAACGAGACAAAAACAAAGAATAAAAACAAACAATTTAAACATAAATCACAATGATACAATCAATACCTTGTGTCTGCAGTCAAGTCCCAGCATCTAATGGTACTGAACTTATATTGTTGCATTATTACAGTGACATCACAAAAACTAAAAATAGATCGTCAGACAAAATAATGGTTAATTTTTTTCTTCTTCGTTTTTTCTACTCCAGTGTGAAGACAGCATGTAAATCGTGTACCGATTCTCATCATTGTCATTCACACTGGTATTTCTTATCCCATATAAACATACAGATATCCTGTTATAAATCACAACATCCTACGGAAAATGAATCCTGTCCAAATAGTACATTATGCAAAATTGTACATAGAATATAATACGTATTTCATTCCAAGCATTAAACAATGGTTGGAAAATGTCAATGTAAAAATGAATCATCACTTTGTTATACATAAACAAAAAACCACAATGAATAAATAAACAAACAGACACACACACACAGGATAAGGGCCCTTATAAGCTACCATTTACTCTATTTGGCTCAACACCCACCAATTCATATCATGGGGAACTCACCCTAAATTAAATGCATTTTCTGCTGTGGTTGGAAATCAGTGTTATAAAACAACATGTGCACCCTTTAATGTTGTAGGTCACTGCGCATATTAATAGGTACTTACAGGAGCTTCAGCTGCTTCAGCTTTGAGAAGAACATTAGCACTTATTCCAGCCTGCATTAGCCTGGTGCATAACTACTGTAAGAAGAAAGGATTCACCTCGTTTCGATGTGATACAGTGTGTGAATAATAACTATTGTGCTTTGACATTCCTTAATTGACGGGATAACCTTTGTTATTCTTTCTCGTGGTGTGTGTGTGAAGACATATTTAAAAAGTTTTTTATATGTAAAATAGAATTTGCAGGTCAGAGTTCCGTAATCAACGATGCTTAACCCACAGAAAAGGTTTGGCAGGAGATCACGGTCTTCTAATTCACTGAATTGTTTTAGCTACTCCAAGATACATTTTCACATTTAAGAATCGCAAGATATCTCAACTCAGTGAAGAGGTGGATCTTATGATCTTTTTGGGATTAAATGTGGTTGAAAACTAGAAAAAGCAGAGTGTTCCTGCCTCATTTGTGATGGCCAGGTTCTCCGATATTAGATTACAGTGATCTTTCTAGCCCTCCCTCCCGTTCTGTCATCTCTTTTCACTCTTCCTTTCTCTCTATATACATAAAAAACCCTAAATAGATTCAAGGGATTCAAGATTCTTTGTCACATGCGTAGTCATACAAGTACAACACACAGTGAAATGCATCCTGAACCACTGACTGTGCAAACATTATAAATATGAGCATAAATGTAAGAACAAATTTAAATTTTAAAATTATGAATCTGAGATTTTCTAACAAGGAGCAACTTAAACAAGGAGCACCAAAAATTGTTTTGTTTTTTTATATGTGTTCATATAAATGTAGCAGCAATATGTACATTGTGCAAATGGAAAGTTAAAGTGCACTGTGCCATAATTGCGCAGCAATATAAAAACAGAGTGAACCAAGTGACCAGAGTGATGTAAACAGAGTAATTGTAACAGAGTGACCAGAGTAATGTAAACACAGTAATGTAAGCAGTAGTGTGGCATCATGTGATGTAATAATAAATAAATATGATATGAAATGTGAAATATGACATTGAATATGGTATGAGGTCCTGTTTCAGTCCGTTATAATAATGTTATGAGGGGCGTGGGGGCATGTTCTGATTTAGGACTCGGATGGCCTGAGGATAGTGTGAAACATATTTGATGTGTTCATGAAGCTTGAAGAGGAGGATGTAGTTCTAAATAACACACTACATGGCCAAAAGAATTAGGACGCCTGACCATTACACCAACAGGGACTTTAATTACATTGCATTCAAATACATAGACTTTAATATGGAGTGGACCCCCTTTGCAGCTATAACAGCTTCCACTTTGTTTCTTTGGAGTTTGAAGGTGCTGGATAAGGTTGAGGTCAGGGCTCTGTGTGGTCAGTCAAGTTCTTCTACTCCAAACTCAACCAGCCATGTTTTTATTGGGCTCGCTTTGTGCACTGGGGCACAGCCATGTTGGAATAGAAAAGGTTCTTCCACAAACTGTTTCCACAAAGCGTTGTCCAAAATGTCTTGGTATGCGGCAATACTATGATATACAATGAATGCCCTTCACTGGAAGTAAGGGGTCATCTGGATTCAGTTATTAAGATGTGTCCCAATACTTTCATCCATGTAACATAGCTGAGCAGGGTTTAGTATAGTACTGTAATAGTGATGGTGTTTGTAAAGTCCTGTGATATTGATGTATTTATTTATTTATTGAAATATGTTTATTTTACTCTCTGGCTTACAGATTAAAATATTAAGTCTGACTGGAATGCTGGTCAAATGTCTAAAATAACAGAGTTTGCTTCTCTTGTGGTGTTGACTTTATAAGAACATGATCAACCCAAAGGTAAATAATGAATCAACCCCCTGATGCAACAGCAGCATTCCTGTTGCTCAAAGCAGCCTAAGAGACATTTCTTTCAACTTATACCATCACCTTTACCTTGGAGTGTTTGTTTTGCTTATAAAGTAACATAACGAGGCGTTGGTGACATCCTGGAAGTTTTCGGGGGAGCAAAGTTCATCATCCTTGACTGAGTCGAGCACTCCATCACACAAATTAGGCAGAGAAAGCAGTTAATCTTGAAATGATAAAAACAAAAAAGACAATGTAATATATTGTAGAAAACCTAACATTAGAAGTCTTGATTGAGGGAGTATGGTGAATTTTGTAGATCATGCTAGCCTCATCACTATTTAGAGAGTGTGTGTAAATGGAGGAGAATAAAATGGTCAGGATATTTCAAATCAGTGTCTCCATGTATCACTGTTTACAGTTTCCCTATGTACATTTTTGCATATTCCCCAGAAGGAAAGCTTCAGAGCACAGGCAATACATTAAAAAAGTGACCTCATTTTTGGAGAGCTAATTTACATTTATGGCATTTAGCAGACACTTACAAGCGACTTCCATTCCCAAACTACAGTGGACAGTCTCACTGGAGCAAGTGGTGGGCTGAAGGTAGGATTTGGACCCATGGCCTCTTGGTCCAGAGACAAGTATGTAACATAACTGAATGCAAGTTAATGCAAGTTACCATTGTCACCGTCCCCAACAGCTAAGATATACAAGACGAACCTTTGACTGCTGAAGTGAAATGAAAGGAAATGGCACATAATAAAATATTTGTATGTGGCAAAACATTCAGCTGACACTGATATTTTGTGTTGTGTCTTTATTTTAAAAGACTGACCCTTAAAGTGACACTGGTTTTATATCCTGCAACAAATTATTTAATATAAAATGCTGTAGTATTTAACCCCTGTGCTAAGAAAGCTCTATGTCTACACAGATGATAGATATTTCTCTCTAAAAATAAAAAAAAGACAGTCGGCTTCAAAAGGATTTGAAAATAAGGGAGATTTTCAGCTGCTGGCGGGGAAGGAGGTAGCTGATTTGTTCTTCTCTGGGAGAGGCTGTGTGATTTCCTTCGTTGAGTGGGAGGGGGGATACACAGAAAATATTAAGTGCGAAAACAGTATCAAAGAAGGCTGCAATAAGGGAGAAACTGGGAAAAATGTGAAGGTTGATAGGACTAGTATCATAAAAAAAAAAAAAACTAAAAACCATATAGTTTGAATAATCTTGGTCATGCTGAGTCTGAATTTTAAGACCAAGAAGCGTTCTAAGGAAAGGGTTTGGACATCCCAGTGAGAACAGGATAACCTGTGGGGAACCGGAAGCTGGATCATACACACCAAACACACCAAACACACCAAAGCACGGTTGAGAAACCATTGGAGAGGCATAGCTAAGCTTTTATGGTCACATGGGACAACAACAGAGGTTTGTAGCCAAAATTCAAAATGCTATGTGTGACATAAACCCATTATTGTCGTTTCCTCAACAAACGTGATTCCAACAGTAAAACCTGGGGAAGGCAACATCGTGTTGTGAGAACGCTTTCCTCATTGATAATGAGCATCTTGTTGAAATTGAGGGACAGATGGATGGTGCAAAGGAGAATCTGAATGCAACCTGCTAACGAATGATTACTTAAGAGGGTGAATCATTTGCAAGGCGCTATGAGACAGACACTGAGGATAAAATAAAATCTATCTGTATTTAATTTGTCCATTCTTTAATAATGTGGCGGAAGGATACTTGCCTCTGGACCAAGAGGTCATGGGTACATTCAGCACACCACCACTGGGTCCCTGAGCAAGACCCTTTGCTCCAGGGAGAGTGCCCCAGGAGTTAGGGAATGGAAGTTGCTTTGGATAAAAGCATCTGCTAAATGCCGTAAATGTATTGCCACTATTACAAGCAACTACTCAGACCCACCTTAGCTGCCTTGCAGATAAACTGGATACTGAAGAGATTTCTTAGGTAGGAAGTGAAAAGGTAAAAGAAGGTATGTGAGAAAAAAAAAAAAACTTCCAAAAATGTTTAAAAGACACGGAAATGTAACTAATAACAACCATAAAACTCGACAGACTATCAAAATGATCACCATTAGATGAACTTAGAGTTTACGTCTTTGAGAAAGTGCTTCTATAGATCCTTCCACTGTTAGAAAACAATTCAGTGATGTGGGTCTGAAAGGCTGTACAGTTTTTCAGTGTAAATAGGAAACTGTTCTTAATGACTTGTCTGGTAAATTAAAGATCATGAAGAAGGTCACTTGGTCTGATAAATCATGTTTTCTTTTACATCACATGGATGGCCTGATATGTACATATGTGCTACACTATGAGGAGGCACTATTGAAGAGTTCAAGCCAGTGAAGGGAGTGAGATGCAGAGTTTTGCTGGGAATCTTGGGTCCAGGCATTAATGTGGATGTCAATTTAACATGTGCCACCTACAAAAACATTCTTGCAGACCAGGTAGACTTCTTCATGGCAACGGTATTCCCTAATGGCAGTGGCCTCTTTCACATGTGCCGTGCAACACACAATGTTCTGGAATGGTTTGAGGGACATGACAGCGTGTTGCCCAGGCCTCCAAATTCCCTGGATCATAAGCTGATCAAGCTTGTGGGTCGTGCTGGAACAAGGCAGATATGCAGTGACTACAAAGGATCTGCCTCCTGGCCCTGATATTCTTACCCAAACCATCAGTGTGAATGTGTGTTATGACTGTTGCTAGGCTACCAACAGCTGCTAACAGGTGCATTCTTGCTAGCTAGGGGTCTGCATCTACAATGGCAGTCAAAAGGTTCTGAGGCTCTGGGAGCTCAGTCATGGTTGCCTCATGAATTAGTCTCATGATTAAAAACAAATTAAGAAGCAAATTGTTTAATAACATTGCAGTTATGACTGTGTTAGCCACACTAATATTAGCTTAGCATTAAAAAATGGAAACATAAGGGGCCAGTGTTGATGTTGATTTAGCTGATGGAGCTGATTTGCTAAACTTGTATTGTAATAATCAGAAAAATTATAATATAAGTTCTCTTAAATGCATGGTTATTGAAATTTAGAACAAGTTAGACTCCATGGAGATAATGCTGGTAACGTCCACCCTGCTCTGCATTCTCTTCAGTGCATAGAACGGACCCCCCCCCCCCCCTAGTTACTATTAAACCAGTAAGATCATTTTACATCTAGACTGCGCCCACACCTCACATCTCACTAAAATCAACTGTAAATCCGCACTTTAGAGCTGATATTTAGACCAAAATATCCCCAGACGTACAGGGTTCACATATTTGTCACCTTTTCAATCTAATGAGTGTGAATCCAGGGATTAGTCTTTCAGTAGGATGAGTGATTAAGTGACATTTGCATTTAAATCTATAGGAAAGAAATCAGTAAAATATTAGGAATGGTAGTGGAAAGCTTACTTTGAGTGGCTGTGAGGCTCATGCATTAGTGTGATATGTGAGAACATCTATTCTTCAGGAGACTCAGAATTTCGATGCTGTACGTGACCAGACTGTTTCATCAAGAACAGGCCGTCCACCACTGCATAAAGAAGAAGAAATGACATTTCAAATGGCCCTCTCCTGTCAAAGTAGGTGAATCATGGCCATTATGGACCACAAACAAAACAAAGCAGGCTCTCTGATGATAGACAGAAGTCCAGCTTGTGAGATTTGTGAAAGGCTAGGTCTAAACTCTGGAATATGTGTAGACCACCAGGAAGAGAGCTGGGGAACTAGGTAAAAAGTGGGGCGAAAAAATTCAGCACCCTTACACTTGCTGTAATAAAACACTGGCTTGGAAAATAGCATCATGTTTAAGTTTGCAAAACATGGACTATAGATTATATAAAAGAAGTTTAATTAACTGGTGGGGAAATACTTGGTCAGACAGGAGTCAATATAATGACTGACATACCTTACAAAAATTGTTGTGTTATAGGGTCAAGCTCTGGTTTGATTGGTTAAACAGTGATGACTTTTTTCTCCGCAGCAAAGAGAAGGAAGAATGAAGCCCCTTGTTTAATTCAGCAAGCTTATTTCGTTCACTCGGGTTACATCCATTGTCCACAAACCTGAGATCTAATCTGGGTTCGGCACAAAACTCCTGGAACACCTTGATTTATGGCACTTTTTCAGATTGTTCTAGACCTGCCTCTGTGTCCATGAAACTTGTGAGCATGCGGTCCAGCAGGGCCTGAGCAGAATCCTAAAGCAACACAGGTGTGGAAAGACAATCCAACAAGCATTCTTATTCCCACCATGTGCAGAAGACCACCAGGGCAAAAAAAAAAAAGTACACTGAGGTGAGTGGCTGGCCTCATCAAGACTCCTGTTTCTCCAGCAAAAAAAACTTCGGTTCTGTGAGTTAGAGTGTATGTGATGATATGTAATGAGAAAATTAACCCTTAAAACTATTAAAATTAGATTAAAACAGTCTAAAACACTCTAAAACCGGTGGTTGCTCTTCTACATGCTCGCTGTTTGTTATGCTTTTGATAAGCACTCTGCCGCTCTCTGGGCCCCCCTGTCCCTGTGGATTTTTCCCGCCCACTCAGAAACTATCCCAAACATACTTCCATGTTCAAAGATCTTCTTGTTTTTTGTTTGTTTCTAAGACCTAAAATAAAAGAAATTTGGGCATTTTTTTTAATTGTTCAGCATTTGGATGTGTAAAACCCCAAAAGCGGTTATTGTTACATGTTTTTTTTAAATTGCAATAACTTTGGTTCCATATGAAATAAGAACACCAAATATCACCATGACACCTTAAACATCAACACAAACAGGATAGTTGTTTTACCATCTGACAACTTCAGTCTGTGAGAAAAAGCTTTAAAAAATTTAAACTTAACAATACAAGTCGACTAACTCGCCAGAAGTGAAATTGCTGAACATTACACTTGTAAGCTGCATTACCCTCTAAATTGGGTTTAGGTTAGCTTTAGATTGAGCTACATTAAATATGTTCACTTAAATGTTAAAGTTATGCATCCAAATAAATGTGACAAATTCACCAGCTGTAAATTTAAATATTTTAGTCCACACCGTGTGGGTTAAAAAATGAACATATGAAAAGTAAGATTCAGAAATGAAAACGTAAAATTGTAGCCCAATAAGCCATTATACTCATTTTACAGGTCTAATCATGCATCCATAGTTCTGCTGCTTTTCTCCGAAGAACCCTTTGTTCAGAAATAAAAGACAGAAATCTAATATTAAAGTGAATATAATAATGATTTTTGCCAAAGCTGGCCACCCTCCCAAGAAAACAGCACTTTGTCTTTTTGTATTATGCAGATTGAGGGGAGAGAACACAACAAGGGATTGGAAACCTTGTCTTCGTTCAAAATCCCTGAATATCCTCCAGAGTCCTTTAGTGCATTAGATGCCGAGCAATTAGCAACACAGCAGCGTAGCAAGATTAACATGTGTTCAGTAAATCCCATGCATACAGTGAGGTCTTACAGTTACAGCACAGTTATCACTTAGGCATTAAACAAAGGCCTGTGTTTCACAGCTGATGGCCTGGTGGTTAGGGAATTGCCCCTGCGATTGGAAGGGTTGTGGGTTCAAATCCCAGGGCTGCCATTGGCACCACTGACGTACCTCTGAGCAAGGTACCATCCCCACACACTGCTCCCAGGGGGCTGGACCATCATCTTTTCCTTCACTCTTCAAAATAAATGTGGCAGAAGTTGGTTCTTGGGAACAATGCTATGAAGAGCCTTATTTTGCTTCCTAATAAACCTTTCAAAATTCTAAAGACCCTTTATAAAAATGTCAAGGTTTTATATCAATTACAGGTTTTTCTTAGAATCATATCTAAAAAGAGCATGATGTATCATCACAAAATGGGACCTTTACTGTATCTATGATACATGTAGCTATAAGACAAGCTTGCGGTTTTTGCAAACAACCTTCAGGTTTGGATGTCCTTACATTTGATTTTACCCAACCTGACAGGCATGGACTCTATTTGTCTTATGACTGGAAATTCCAAACAATAGTGGTCAAAGGGTAAAAAAAGAACACTGCAATCAATAAGTCTCTCAAGGAAACCAAATTTGATTAGCTTCTCTCAATGAGATTTGGTCACTGCGAAGCTTGCAGAGAAATACATCACATATTAAAAAAACCTGCATCTTATCACTAGGAATGATTTGAAATGGCAAGTGTGAGTTTCAGTGGATGATAAATTCTTCTGGATGTTCTGGGCTCTACCTTAGCCTGCTCTCTGATTTCCAGCAGATCACAAACTGCTCTTGCTTGCTATTGTGCTGCAGCAGCACTGATCCACTCTGCACTACAAACATGCTATTGAGGATTAATTCAAACACTGAGACACACTCAAACATATGAGGCACGAATGCGAAAGCAGCCGATGACAAGGCAGTGAACCGGCCGACACAGGCTGAGCCTAATGGAAGTATTATAGCCACGCTTTCACTGAGCAAAGATAAAAACAGCTGTTTGAACTTTGCAAAGGATTGCGGTTTTAAAGCTCAGGGGCATTGTTGTTGCCCACCAAATCTGGATGATTTTATTCATATCTCCTTTATTATTATTAAATATGAATGTGGTATTTAATTGTGCTTATATCAAAATACAGATGATTGACAAGTACAGTCGACCGCCAAAATTCATGGATTCTACGTTCCAAGTGCACCTGCAAATTGTGAAATACCCTGCAAATTTAATAATAAAGGAGATATGAAACCCCCAAATATGCTCCCAAAGACCTTTAAATTCATTTTTAACTCCGCTTAATACATTACCCTAAAGGAATTACAGTAAACCCGAGATAGCTACACACAGGAAACTGTTCTGATGCAGGAATGCTGGACTGCATCTGCCAGAGATGTGTCACAGGGATCAGCAGCAAGCAGAACTGAAAAACTCTCGGTTTGGCTACTTTCAAACCTCCCAAATCAGAGTACAGGGGTATTCTAAGGGGTATTGTATATGGTTCATGGGCGTCGTTAGGTCTATTTTGGGCAGTCTGAAGTCTTGCAAAAGGTACATCCTTACTGTTTCCTCAAAGGCCAAAGAAAACAAAATGACTGTTCCTAACGTCAGCACAGAACATGATCAGATTGAATTAGCAATAACAGACTGTCCACAGCAGTCATGTGCAGCCCACTCCTGCACACGAGAGAGTTCAGTGATGTAAAAACTACACTTGGGCCGTCAAAGAAGTGTAAAAAGGTGATAGTCAGATGAGTCTTCCTTCATCATGTTCTCTACAAAGAGAGTGCATAGGTGGCATAGGTGGAATACTTGAGCATTACAAGGATGTTACCAGTGGCCCTGTTTGCATTTTGCCGTCATGGCTTGGGTCCATTTGTCACACACCCCTAGAACCATCCCCAGCATTTTTACGTCTGGGTAAATAAAGTGGTTTTCCATTTATCTAAAGAATTTAAGGGAACAAAAGACTGTCCGACACTTACGCTGAAGAGCTGTTACTCGCTTTGAGTCAGCGAGTAATTAATGCAGATTTATTTCTGTCCATGTGTAAAGTCTCTACTGCACCTCAGTGAGGACAGCGACTCATGTGCAAGAGACAGCTTGAAGTTAAAATAAACTGATTTGGTAATAAAATGGCTAGATACACTGAAACAGAGTGCTCTGATCATCAGAGGAGCACTTTAGTGGCATCAGATCCTGTATTACTCATTTTTGTTGTTTTATATTAAGTGCAAACAATCCACACTTTATTTTCCACAACTGTTTTTGACAGCAAAAGTTGAAAGATTTGAACTCTGAGGAATGTGCTGCCGAGACCTCTATTGCTGCTTTAGTGTAAACAAAGGAAGATCCAGGTCACTGATGACCATCTGCAACTGGGCCATCCAGTTTTATATGCAAAGAGTGAGTGTGGCTATAGGTTTCCATTCTAACAAATCAGGAATACACGTTATCCCAAGACTATTAGTGGCACCACTGAGGTACCCTGAGTAAGGTACTGCCCCCACACTCTGCTCCCTGGGCACAGCGTTCCTGCTGCCCACTGCTTCACTTGGTGAACAGGTTAAATGCAGAGGAAGTATTTCACTCTGTCAATTCAATTCAATTCAATTTTATTTATATAGCGCTTTTAACAATGGTCATTGTCACAAAGCAGCTTTACAAAA
>JBBPDC010066468.1:0-10807 GCA_037974485.1 Hemigrammopetersius urotaenia
ACCTGGAAAAATTTGATCGATTATAGGTTCTGAATGTCGATTTTGATTACTTTTCGATTAATCGCCCAGCCCTAATTAATCCATGTGATTAATGTTTGATATTCCACAGTAATTATGTACTGATCCAAGTAACTGTACAGATATATATGAACAGATCATTTGTTGTTATGTAAGTACACACATCCACACTTTTCTTCATTAATTATTTTTATACTTATATTCTTTTAAAGATATGTGCTGTTGCTTAAAACTTTAGTGAATGGTGCAAGGTCAGACCAAAATTGGAACCATTACCTTATCATAACACCATTACCTTATCACAACACAAGCATATTATTACAGCTATAAACGTTGACATGTTCTATACAAACAGAGAGACCCTCATACACATCCTGCTACGTCAGAAAGGTCTTGCTGGAAAACCCACAGTTCAAATAAATATGATTACACTCATCCTATTACACACGTATAACACTGAATACACTGCATGCATTGTTAATGCGTAATTATACAGTCAATAGCCACAGTTAATATGACGTATGAGTGAGAATGCCAGCTTCAGGGTACATATTTGCCTTTGGAAACACCACAAAAATTCCCAAAGGCTGTATAACGTATTTTGCATAATGCATGAATAGTGCTTTATAATGAGAAAACATTGATGTAATTTACCTGGAGCTGGGATTTGGGGGTTTATGTGGCCTGGTGTGAGATGTTACTCAGAATATCAACATTTATCTCACTATTTTTTACTACTCCTATTTTTACTTCATGTTTATTTGAATACAGCTGGGTCTGCTCAAAGTGAGCAGGTTGGTGATTCTGTATTTATGAGATTCTTGACACTACATACCACCACACACCAAAAAGTCCCATGGGAGAACCTACTTTTAGTTCTCTAAAAAAGTCTTTGATGGTTTTTACAAAACAAATGAGGCTGGAATGTACCTATAACACGAACGTTATTTATGTCCTGCCCCAAGACTTAAAGGTCTCTACAGATAAAGGTCTCTACGGATAAACACCATGCCTTACTGGCTTGCATTCATTGTTTTCTTCTTCTTCTTCTTCTTCTACTTTCAGCTGCTTCCAATTAGGGGTCACCACAACAAATCAACCGTCACGTTCCTTGTATCCATTGTATCTTCCTCTCTCACACCAACTGCCTGCATGTCCTCCCTCGCCACATCCATAAACCTCCCACTAGGCCTTGCTCTTCTCCTCCTCCCTGCAGCTCCTACCTCTGCATCCTTCTTCCGACATACTCAGAGTCTCTCCTCAGCACATGTCCAAACCAATGCGAGCTCACCCTTTTGACGGTTCCTCCAAAAGGTCCAACTTGAGCTGTCCCTCAACTAAACTAATTCCTGATCATGTCCATCCTCATCATTCCAAATACAAATTTTAGCTTTTGTATTTCATTCATCAGACCAAAAAACTTGAAAGGTGTTCTTGAAGGAGGTAGTATAGCATTTCAAGTTGTTTTAACCATTATCAACACACATTCCTGGAGAACAAGCTGCCTTGCACAAAATTGTTGGCATCCCTGATTTTTAAAAAAAATTTTTTTATACAGAAAACTATTGCATTAACACATTTTCTATACACAGGTTCAAATTTGACATAATGTCACGCAAAATTCTAAAAATGGGCTGGACAAAATTATTGGCAACCTTAACTTAATATTTGGTTACACACCCTTTGGAAAAAATAACTAAAATCAGTCGCTTCCTATAACCATCAATTAGCTTCTTACACCTCTCACCCGGAATTTTGGACCACTCTTTGCAAACTGCTCCAGGTCTCTCACGTTGGAAGAGCACCTTTTCTCAACAGCAATTTTAAGATCTCTTCACAGGTTTTTAGATCTTTAGGGCTGGGCTCATTGCTGGCCACTTCAGCTCTATGTTGTCATGCATTTCTGGAGCTTTTTGAAGGATGTTTGGGGTCATTGTCCTGCTGGAAGACCCAAGATCTCGGACGCAAACCCAGCTTTCTGACAATGGGCCCTACAGTGCGACCCAAAATCCTTTGGTAATCCTCAGATTTCATGATGCCCTGCACACAGTCAAGGCACCCAGTGCCAGAGGCAGCAAAACATCATTGAACCTCCACCATGTTTGACTGTAGGTACTGTGTTCTTTTCTTTGTAGGCCTTATTCCATTTTCGGCAAACAGTAGACTGATGTGCTTTACCAAAAAGCTCTATCTTGGTCTCATCTGTCCACAAGACATTTTCCCAGAAGGATTGTGGCTTACTCAAATACATTTTGGCAAACTGTAGCTTTTTTATGTCTCTGTGTCAGCAGTGGGGCCCTCCTGGGTCTTCTGCCATTTCATTTAAACGTCGACGGATAGTTCACGCTGACGCTGATGCTCCCTGAGCCTGCAGGACAGCTTGAATTTCGTTGGGACTTGTTTGGGGCTTATCCACCATCTAGACTATCCTGCGTTGCAACCTTTCATCAATTTTTCTCTTCCGTCCATGCCCAGGGAGATTAGCTACAGTGCCCTTGGTTGCAAACTTCTTGATAATGTTGGCACTGTGGACAAAGGCAAATCTACAATTTTGGTTCTTAAGTCCTCACACAGTTCTCTTTTCCTCTTTCTGTTGTCGATGCTTAGTGTGGCACCCGCAGACACACAATGCAAAGACTAAGTGAACTTCTTTCCTTTTTATTTGCTTTCAGGTGTGATTTTTATATTGCCCCAGGTGAGTTTAAAGGAGTACCACATGCCTAAAACAATCTCATTTATCCACAATTTTGAAAGGGTGCCAATAATTTTGTCCAGCCCATTTTTGGAGTTTTGTGTGACATCATGTCAAATTAGCTTTTTTTTCCAATACACACAAAGGGAATAAACATAGCAAAACATGTGTTAACGCAACACTTTTATATGAGAAATACTTTATTTTCTGGAAGAATTTCAGGGGTGCCAACAATTTTGGCCAAGACTATATTTGCTTCTGTTTGGAGTGAACTTCTCCTTGCATGGAAATGTTGTTTAAATGATATAAATGTGTTATATATGTTGTTGAAGGAAAAAATCTAAAATGCTAACTTTACAAGAGATGTAAAAACCCTTTTAACCTCAAAGTACACAAATATATCAATGTTTTATTCCATGTTTTCTATTAATCTATTCAATGCAAAATGTTCACACAATGTTGAGGGAAGCCTGTGGTTTCAATTGGAGTAAAAAAAGGAAAAAGGCCAAAACCACGTTAAGATATTTTAACAGGACTATATACAATTGTTAAACAGCAGGTATCAGCAGGACGGTGTGTACAGTTCCGTCACACTCACCTGAGTGGCCCAGTTCTGCTCTGCCATTGGTCGAGCTCTGGATCTTCCCACCTACTGATGTCATGGTCAGGGTCTTGTGAAGGCTGTTGCCTTGGTAGCCTGTAGTCTTGACAACCGTTTCCAGCTGGGTCTACTCACAGCAAGTTTGGGGCCTGAAGGTTGGCAACACAGAGGTCAAATGTCAAATTATGGGATTCTTTACAGTATATATATCACCACAGACCAAAAAGTGCCAAAAGGGGCCTCGGACTGGTGCCATAAGAGAACATAATTTTAGTTCTATAAAGAACACTTGAATGGATAGTTCTTACAAGATGAAAGAGACAAGATGTGTGAGCGCAATGTTGACTGTTGTATTATATGCTGTCACTTGTCTTTATTGTTTTTGTTGTATTGCTGCACTGTCTAATGTTAACTGTATGTAGTCTGTGGGGAAGCACTGAAATATGAATTTCATATTGCGCATTGTACACTGTACTTTGGATAGTAAAAATAAAAAAAAATTGTGAATCTTAAATCAAAGAACTTTTGGTTCAATTAACCTCCATGCATAGGTTTTTAGAACTAAATAACTTTTACATCACGTGAATTTACAGAACAAGTTCTACAGAAATATTGTTTTTTCCCTCATGAAAGTGATCTTTTTATACTTGTGCTTTTTAAGAGTACTGATTCATTCATTACATAGTAAAATCATCTAGCATGGTGGTGATAATGTAATATATACCTAAGACATCCACATTAATCTCAGTATTTTACTAACTGCTACTATTTCTGTGGGATAACAGCCCACATTTTCAATCTCCAAAATGTTAGAAAAAATTTTTTTTATACATTTAAAGGTTCTTCACACCCACTCACTATCCAAAAATGGTTCTTTAAATAACTTACTGAAAAGATATTTAGGGAAACAAGCCTGATTTTTCTATAGTATCCAAGCAAAGAACATTTTATGACACCTTCATTTTTGTATTTAATGGTCTCAATTATTATTTTAGCAAATTTCTCATTTAGAACTCAAGGTTATTTCTTTTTACTTTGCTACATAATTTGAACATATCTACCACTGAATACTGTAACTATACTGAAATTGTACTGGGAATGAGTAGTTTCATAATATAAAATATTGAAAAAAGTGGTTTATTGAAAAATGACACTGGTGTAAATGAACAGCCATTTGTGGAAGCATGTAAAAAAAAAACCAAAAAAACATGACCTTATGCGACTGACATCAGTTATGAACTTAGACATTTTTTTCAGCAAGTAAACCAGATATATACTCTCATTTGATTGTATATGATTTTACATAGATCAGTTATTAGGAACAACAGTGCTTTTCTGTACTTTTCTCAGTCTCAGTCTCATTTTGTATGTGCTCTTAACCCCTTGTCTGCATTTAAAAAGCATTAACTGCAATAGCTTAACTCAGTCTTATAAACTGCTTTGTCTGGGGCCTGTTAATTAAGTTAACTTGTGATGGCTGCTCAGCTGTGTGTGTGCTGAGAGTGTCAAAAGTGAGTGTGTGTGTGTGTGTGTGTGTGCCTGTGTGTTTTAGTGATTGTGTGGGTGCACCATATAAAAGAGATCTTCATTATTAGTGCTCTGCACTGACGTCTGATTACAGCATCCTTTTTCAGTATTAACTGTGGGAATTACATTTCCCACAATTACACCTGGAAATATCAGACTTGTCATGTTTCCATCGCTCTTTTCCACAACATGTTCCAGCACGGTAGCTATGCTATGACTCAAAGGGTTCTTTGGAGCAAAGTTAGTGAAGAGCCTTCCTAAAGAACCTTTCAATGGATGGTTCTTTAAGAAACAAAAAGAACCCCTTTTGTAAATATCATGTACAACAATGAAGAAATTCAAAAAAACTGCATAATTTAAAGGCTCTGTCACCTTTTTATAGAGCTATCCATCCCAGCCAAGATCCATTTGAGGACTTTAATTTTTAGAAGAGTATCACTTATCTGAACAACACCAAATCATTTAGTGCCATTTTGTGCTATCAAATCATGTATCTAAATACAGTAGATTTATTTAAGAATTATTTTATGATCTATTGTATTTATTAATTTATTATACATGAAAATGTAGTAGTGGCTTTGCCCAGAATCCACTACGCATGAAATCAGTTGGCACAAATCTTACAAATGGGAATAAATGGAGAAAGCTCCATGCAGCTTCTATTATACTGTGAATAGGTTGTGTGTGTGTGTGTGTGTGTGTGTGTGTGTGTGTGTGTGTGTGTGTGTATGTGTGTGTGTGTGAGAGAGAGAGAGAGAAAAAGAGTGTGTGTGTGTGTGTGTGTGTGTGTGTGCGCGTGTGTGTGCATGCGGGTTTTACATGCACAACTGGCCACCAGTTCCACAGAAAAATGACTCCTTGAGGATCTCTGTGCCACTCTTCATTAGAAACAGAAACAGACATGAGGCAATGCTGTTGAGACAAACAACAGTATTGCCTCATGGGACTTCCATGGCAGAGGATAAAGTCAATAATGTGCATTAGACTTATCAAAATTTCCAAAACAATGTTCCAAAACAACCCGGCAAAGGACGGAGAAAAGTGCTTGTTACACAACATGTTTAACAGTGTGTGTAAATGTTCAGGGACATTCTCCAAATCAGTGAAAACATCAGCGTTTCAGTGGTAAGCGTCAAATAAATGGAAAAACCAATTCAGTTTTCTCAGAAATCTCATTAAAGTCTCAATCATGAAATATCTAAATAACCAACACAAGCATTCTGACTATTAAGATTACGAAAGTGATTTGTGTCATGCACAGGAATATATTATGTATATTGTACACTACATTCAGTACACTATAATGTATTGTACACTACTACATGTGACCAAAACAGTGACAATGACAACAGAATTCCGACAATCATAGAGCCGTTAACAAATTTGTGCTCAGGTCTAAATTTGAGTCTCATCTCTTTCACTGAAGTGTGCATTGAAACGATTCTCAGTTGAAGCTGAACTTCTCATCAAAGGAATCTGCTACCAAAGTTAACATCTAAAAAATGATTGCAAATAAACAGCAAAGCAGTAAAAAGTATCATGTTTTGTTGGTAAAAAAACATAGCTGAAATTGTGTGAGCTGGTAAGGAGAACACAGGTTCGGCTCCAGATTTCTTCTATTTAAACTCGTTTTAAACTCCGTTTAATGCATTACCCTTTAAGAAAATGTAAAGGTAAATAAATAATCATATCATCAGTGAGTGAGTGAGTGAGTGTGAGAGAGAGAGAGAGAGAGAGAGAACCCGTTAGCATTAGCGGTTAGCATTAGCAGCGTGTAAAGACTCATAAACAAATGAAACATTGAAATAACTCTCTCTACCCACATGTTTAGACAGAG
Organism: Hemigrammopetersius urotaenia; assembly: GCA_037974485.1. Lineage (NCBI taxonomy): Eukaryota > Metazoa > Chordata > Actinopteri > Characiformes > Alestidae > Hemigrammopetersius > Hemigrammopetersius urotaenia. The sequence continues at coordinate 6,676 of JBBPDC010066468.1, forward strand.
CACAGCTTACTAATACGAAATAAATTGAGATAACTTGTAAATTTGGGGGGGGAGGGTTAAAACACTAAAATATGAGGACAAGACACAGAGCACTGCAGCAGGCTTCTTCTTTTTCTTCTTCTTCTTCTACACTATTCAGTGTATTTATTTTTCAAAAAGGATATTAGTGGAGGATATTTGCAGTTTCTGCATTATCGAGTTTGGATCCACATAAAACTGTGCAATTACTGTATATATAATATATTAATACTGTTTTGTGATACCGATGTTGTGTGATACTGATGCTGGTACATCCGTATACACACTGTTTCACCCAGCACTAGTTGCATCTGAGTCATGATGCGTATGAAAAATCTAGTATTACTCTGTGTGCTTCTCTGACCAGCAGGGCTGTGGTTCTGCGCAGACTGCAGAGAGATTACAGTGAATTATCTGAACTAATCTCAGATGTGGACTGTTTCAGAGGCTTTATGCAGCTCTCGTTATCGATTAGCCCTGATTGCGCCAGATGCTCCGAATGGAGGCTGTGTCTGCTTAATCCTGCATTCAGTTAAATTTTAGGAAGGAGAATTAAAGGATTATTTGAACACAATTTAGCACTGCTTTTCTTTCCAGAATAATGACTGGCTTTTCCAGTCTTAGCAACATTTAATAATCTACTTTAATCACACAACTCTCAGGGCATGAGTGGAACAGCAGAGAACAGTAACTGTGTGTCTGTATATGAGTGTGCATTAGTGAGTGTGTGTCTCTACACATAAAGTGCAGAGTGGGAAACACAGGCCATCAATTCTGAGGTCATAACCAAAAATGCATATATAACCATCATTAGACATCATTCTCCTCACAGGAAATACAAGCTGATAAAGTCAAAGACAGTTCTTTTAACAGACAAATGGCCATTTAATCTCCAGGCCTGAAGGCACACTGCTCTCGTAATGCAGGGCTTTCTAAACGATCATTGACCTCAAATTGCAGACAAGGCCTACGCATCAGAACACTCCCAAACCACCGCAGTTTTTTTTCAGTGTGTTTTACAAATTGCAAAAATGGCTAAAAACATCATTAAAGTAATTAAAGTAATTTGAAACGAATTACTTCCCACCCGAAGCTCACTGAAAGAGATTATGTAGAAAAGAGCCGACCATAAACTTTTAATCAATACCACACAGGCCACAATTATTACATAATCGTTTGACTACAGAGAATTTCCTCAAGTATTTGAGCCCCGCCTCCCAAAAATGCTTTTAAGAGTGCAAATTACTGTGGAAACACTGCTTAAGTTTCACACACGCCCCAATTTATACAGGTCATATAAGTAGACCAAGTCCCAAAAACAAAGTGACTTTGGCTGTTTTGTGATGAGATGAAAACCAAGACACACAAACATTTCCACGTATTTCCACTATAAGTCAATAGGAACAGAGCTCATTTACATATATGTCTTAAAGGCACTGTAATGGAAGCAGTCAGATTCCAGTGAGGCACGAAATCCAGACGGAGGACAGGAAGCGAAAAGCTGAATGGACAGAAAGACCACACTGTGCCAGTTTAGACAAGATTGTACAAACAGAAAATCACAATATCAGTTGGAATATATATATATACACACACACTCACTCACTCACTCACACACACTCACTCACACACTCACTCACTCACACACACTCACTCACACACTCACTCACTCACTCACACACTCACTCACACACTCACACACACTCACTCACACACACACTCACACACTCACACACACACACACACACACACACAGACACACACACACAAATCTGTAATAAAATAATATCAAAAATACTAACATCTAAATGACTCTAATGCTAATGATCCTAATTCCTCTGAAAACTGGAGCTCGGATTTACGTGCACTAGAGCTGCAGGAGACACACACAGCATCAACACCGTGGTTCCTGATGCCTCTCCGGCATTAAAGGGCCCATTTCACCACTTTCTGCAGATCTCTTAACGGCTTAATCATGGCCTTAATTATCATAACTGCCAGATGAGACTTCCTACCTGAAGCAGGCCGACACGGTTAAATAGAGTATATTAATGGTTTTATGTCTCATAAAAAAAACGCCCAAAGTTTACATTAGTGTTTGTTTATTTAGATTCATATTAAATTTAAGTTTAAATGATCTTGTTTTAAATTCCTCTTTTTTTCGCTTTTTGTAAAAAAGCCCCCAAAACACCCCCCCCCACCCCTTCATTTCCTCTTATTTAATCTCCTCAGTGTGACAGAGATCAGACAATCTGACAGAAAACAGGATTTTTACACCAACAAGGAGATTCACAGCAAATGTAAAGAAGTGAGGGGGTGTCAAGACTTTTGCACAGTTCTGAATATGAATATAAACAGTTGTATTTATAGAGAACTGAACAGATGTTCACGTCCCGTCACTGTGTCATATCTGACGCTCCTGGACTCAGAATAGACAGTATTTTATTTATAATATTATTAATAATTAGTTTCTATTTTTGAATGTGAACGCAGGTCAGGACTGAGAACTCTTCCCGTCTGTGACTCTGCTCCAGTTTCACACTGGTTTTCATATTTATTGGATTCCAATTCTTTGTTTATATTTGTCCCGTGTGAGTAAAGCTGCAAGACGGACAAACCGTACATTCAATTACATTTAATTACATTAGTTACATTTTCCATTCTGTTTGTTATATTCTATTCCATTTTACTCTTCTATCCAGTTTCTCTTCTATTAAACTCCTGTTTCCTGCTGTGTTCTATTATGTTCCCTTCTATTTACTCTATTCTAATCAGTTCTGTTCTGTTCAATGCAACTCTAATGTATTCTGTAATACATTATTCTGTTTTAAAGATTTAAAGATTCTAAGTCTTTGTTTATTTGTGAGGGACATTACTGTTCTCCTCGCTGGGTTCGCCGTAAGACGCGTTTCTGTACAAACTGTTGAATTACAGCACGAGAGTAAATTAATGATCATAAAACCTAGTATAATGAGTGTGAGGCGCGAGTGTGGGGTGCGAGGCGTGAGTGTGGGGGGCGAGTGTGAGGTCAAGCATAAGGTGAGAGTGTGGGAAACGAGTGTGAGGTGCGAACGTGAGATGAGAGTGTGGGGCGCGAGTGTGAGGCACAAGTGTGGGGTCAAACATGAGGTGAAAGTGTGAGGTGCGAGCGTGAGGTGAGAGTGTGGGGCGCGAGTGTGAGGCGCAAGTGTGGGGTGCGAGTGCGGGGTCAAACATGAGGTGAAAGTGTGAGGTGCGAGCGTGAGGTGAGAGTGTGGGGCACGAGTGTGAGATGCGAGCGTGAGGCACGAGTGTGAAGCGCGAGGACTTTCTAAACGGGAAGAAGAATCTGGAGTCTTCAGCAGCTGGTCGGGGAAGAGAAGATTTGAAGAGGAGGTGAGGACGGGAGTGTCCCCCTCTTTCTCTCCGTCTGCGGAGGAAAGGCAAGGGCAAACCCGCGGCGCTCTCTGGGAGGGGCCTGCCACAGATAAACACGCCCCCCGCGCGGTCGGTTCGAGCTGGAGGAAATCGCGGTGGGAGGGGCACTTATGGCAGGAATTACCCGGCCGTGCGGAGCCTGGAGGAAACCGCACACACACCGGGACCTGCAGCCGCACCTTCGTCCCACACGGCCACAGGGTCCACCTGAGGGGCTGAATTACTGCGGGGAGGGGGGGCCATTAAAACACAGTGTCAGAGTCAGGGGCGGGGCCGGGTTCACCTTCAGGAGTGTGTGTGTGTGTGTGTGTGTGTGGGAGGGGGGGGACCTACTTGAGGAAAGACTGGAAGTCCTCGAACACGGCTTCACATCCGGGCCACTTACACACGCCGTGTCCATACAGCGGGTGACCGTGGTGCGACTGCTCGTCCAGCACAGACCTGCGGGGACAAGGACAAACATATTAAAGAGACACGTCCCACAACTTTACACTACTGAGCAAAAGTCTTGATCCCCCTCATTTCTTCATATTTCTCCAGACTCTCTTGTATATTAGTGTGTTTTTGAGGAACAGTTCTCCAGGCTTCCTGAAGGACTTTCAGAGCCTCTCATTTCCAGCTCAGTCCCTGAACCTGACCAGTTTCAGAGGAATGTTTCTGTTGGTTAAGACACACAGTGACCTACGTATGAATCATT
>JBBPDC010066497.1:0-10806 GCA_037974485.1 Hemigrammopetersius urotaenia
AATGAACAAATAAATGGGTTACTCTTACCACAGTAACAGAAACAAATACTTGGGATTAGCATTGCACCTCCTACCATTCTCAAAACAGGGGAAGAGAGGAAGAGAGAGCGTAGCCTGCAGGATTCTCTCTCTTCTCGAACATTCGACCAAAAAAACCAATTTTCATATTCGATTACGTCGAATACTTCGAATAATCGTGGCAGCACTAGATATAATAACTAAACAGACTGAAGGGGTCGTTACATCTGGCTGTTTAATGCATTTCAGCAGTATCCACATGATTTGGAAAAGCTTAGTTAATGATGGTCCATATTAAATACACTCTATGGACAAAAGTACTGGGACACCTGACTATTACACCAACAGGCCTTTAACGACACTGCATTCAAATGCATAACGTTTAATACCGAGTTGGTCCCCTCTTGCAGATATAACAGCTTCACTGTTCTTACAAATAAGTAAAAGTAGTCGTGTTGGTGTTAGCTAACGCTGGCTGCGCTCCTCACGTTAGTCGTATACATTTATTTATTTTTTTTGCCATCCTCTTTCCTAATCTTTCTTAACTTCTCCTTTTTGGCTCTGAACCTCTTCTACACTGATTTAAAGCTAATGTTGGTGGCAAGTTAGTGGTTAGCTGACCTCCCATCTGTCTGGGTTAGCATTATCTACACGTTTCTAAACTCTTTAGCTACCCCTTCTCTCTCACTATGCGGCAATTTCTGAGTCTGTGTGATTTCTGAACACCGGGTCTTCTCAACCTAGTACCCTCCAGCTCTAGAGTGTTCTATTGTATCATTTTTGCTACTCCACACCTTATAGTGCAAATGCCGGAGGAGGAGATGTGTGCAAACGTTACAACAATCCCATGGATCTCAGTCTGGTCTCTAAATGGTGCACATTTGTGCTCAATCTTAGTTCACAACACACAGTGCTCGAGCAGGGCTGCCTAAAGTTTGCCAGGGAGGATATTTGATTTAACCTGCTAGAAAGTTACCCTACACCCACCATGAGAGACAAAACATATTGTCACATTAAGAACTAACCTTTGTATGGATCATGGAGCATATTCAATATTTTGATATTCAAGGTTTTGTTCCTGCCAGCATAGAATTCTTGGACCGTCTGAAGGTCCTTGAGGACTGGTTTGAGAATCACTGATATTGTGTATCTTATATGACCCCCTGTTCTGTTTCCGCTGCAAGAAAAACTGGTATGATTTCTGCTTGAGGCTTTCCCTCCCGAAGGGCCCGTTGTAGGAAGGGTGTTTTTATCATTATTGATTTCAGCACATCCAGGGGATAACTGGAAACCAGCCAGGCCAGTAAACTCTGCCAAACAGAGGAAGACCAAAATATCCCATTCTGTTTTCTTCTTGGAGGATGGCAACCTGGGTGAGTCCCACAATGCATTTTAGTTCAAAAGAGTCATGATGCCTTGATGGAGATATCAAATAGCGCTTTTCCACTGGCACAAGGAACCGCGCCATACAGCAAACAGATGTTATTCCATTACAAATGAAGCGACACGTACCCGAGCCATACCCGTGCTGTCGTGGCCGGCAGGGCTAAAACACAGCCGACTGCCTCATTGCTTTCTGATTGGTCAAAATGTTGCCATCACAACATTTTATTTTCTTTGTGCAACAAAGCAACAACAGAGATACAAACGAGCAACTACAGTATATTTGGACTGAAGAGAACTTTCAGTGGGAGTTTTCTATGATGCTAACATATTAATCTTTAATGCTGTGAGAAACATGAAGGCGTACCAGGACAGCACTAACACGTTAGCTGGGTTAGGCTAAATAATGCAGACAAGACTCTAAAAAATAATTAAAAATAACAAAACAAAGAGCACTTCTGACAGAATAACAAGGACAGGTTTTCGGCCATAAACTGTGGGGAGAGAATTGTGCTGCTGATGCATCAGAAACTCAGTTATGGGCCTGAGATACACTGCAAAATCAAAGTGTGCTGCATGTTCCACAGTACAGTGTAGAGGCAGTTATACTGTTCCTGTATGCCTCTGGAAAAGCGCCTAAAATAATGGTTTTACATTTAAACCTTTCACATACTGATCTGAGGACTCGGTGTAGCAGTTAAAGTAAGAAACTACGAAATAGAAATGTGTTTCTCACTCAGTCTGGCTGGTTCATATATGTACACTCTTTCTTTCATGTATAATAGGTGCAGTTTTCAAGACATATCCAAAACCAAAGAGTGTGCCGACATTTATCTGTCCCATTAAACTTCCCAAACATGAGGACATCTGCTCCACCAAACAGGTGCTGCTTTATACACTCTACTACTATCAACCTATCAAATACATTGCCTTTACTGACTCTTTCCTTTTTATGGTTCTATCTTTGATTGCTTCTTTGCAGTGGCTCAAACGGTTTGGCATTAGGAGTTTGAAACTAGACCTTCACAAGTTGGTGACTGGGCCTGAATGCACTCACCGTAAGAAACTGGTGCGGACCGTCCACAAGAGCGTGTCTGCAAAATACTGTGCCATCTTTCCCAGCGTGCAGCTAAATGTAAGTAGTTGTGGTAGAGACTGATCCAGTAAGCCTATCAATAACCGGCAGTCAATACTGGAAGGAAATAATCCCATAGCAATCAATTGATGTGAAAGATTGTAAATTGTAACTTGTTGTCAAATCGAAAGATGTTAATGAAGTCATTTCCATTCTCAGGTTTACTTATATAGCGCATTATCGTACAAAAAAGGTCATTCAGTGTGCTTTACAGGAATAGAATAAAATTAAAATAAAATATAATAATAAAAGACAGATTTGAAAAGTGCAGTAGAAGAGAACTGTAGAGAATTGTAGAGCAACATATTCACTGTTTTAAAAAGGCAACAGAGATTTTAGCAGTGGTGACACTAAAGTGGTTTAGGTACTTAAATATGTTCTTGTGACCTTTTTTTTAGGCGAAAGAATTGTCATCTTTCACACCAGACCCCTCTGTGGCTCTGTTTGATGCTTTGGTGAATAATGAAGTCCTGTGCTTTAGTATATAATTGTATTGACCACTTGAGGGAGTAGCTCAGTTTAAAGCTTATTTTTTTTAAAAAAACATTACGAGCACAGGGGATAGATATTTAGTTAATTAGTTAATTATGGTACTTTAGAGACATGAAATTGCTTAATGTGTGGCATGTTCCAACACAGCTGGATGACGCAGTGACGGGTTATTTGTTAATGAGAGCAGTGGGCACCCTCACCCCAGTGACGTAATTCTGTATAACTAACACCACTGGCGTTACTGTGGTTGCATGCAGTATTTATAGTTTGTCTTCCTCTGTTGTTAGGGATGTGTGCGGCACCTACTTATGAGCCCGGGTGAGTTAAAGCAGTACCTGGCTCAGACTGAGAGACTTCTGCAGCGCTATGCTCAGAGAATGCAGTGGCTGCTCTCAGGTAGACCCCATTACACACGGAGCACTAGTGTTGCTTTTTGGCGGCCTGTTTTAATTTTAGTTTTAGTCTAGTATTTGCGTCGAGCTGTCATTTTAGTCTTTATTAGTCTTAGTCACGTCTGTACTCTTTTTAGTCTAGTCAAGTTTCAGTCGACTAAAAGTCTGGGCATTTTAGTCTTATTTTAGTCAGAATTATCCACGACTATTTTCATCTAGTTTTAGTCAATGAAAGTTCTATTTTAGTCTCTTTTTTTAGTGATGCATTTCACAATTAAAACATTATTATTATTATATTATTGTTACCTTATAGACTCAATAATACTGTACATCCATTCCAGACACGGAAGACACTCTGCTTTGAATTTACGACATTTATTTCGCCAACCAACCATGTTAGAACTTAGAAGTACATACACATAAATTTAAATAAAATTAAATAAATAAAATAACATCACATCACATCACTAAAAAGTGAACTTACCTGGATATTTTTTTTAGATTCCTGAACATATATATTCTACACAAACAAAACAGAACAATTTAGGTTTTTTTGCATGGATAATATTTGTGTGTGTGTGTGTCAAATCTGTCCCTGGCACTATATTGTCCCAATACTTTTATCCACTGTAGATAGATTTATTTCACAGTGCCTCTCAATGGACGTATTGGGACGTAACGCCGTTCAACTCTTAAGTTCGAGCGTCCCAATACTTTTGTCTCCCTTCCCAATCGTACAGGAAATAACGTCTCGTTTTAGTCAACGAAAATGAAGAGACATTTTAGCGTAGTTTTAATTTTGTAAACCACATTTAGTCTCGTTCTTATTCGTCAACTATATTACATGAGATATTTCGTTTCGTTATCGTCACATGACAAGCATTTACGTTGCGTCTCGTCTCCTTCTAGTCACGTGATAACTGTTTGTTGACGACGATATTTAGTCATAATTTTCGTTCACGAAAGCAACACTACGGAGCACTAGGCTAAACCATAGCTCTAAAACAGTGGTTCCCAACCTGGGGTCTGGGCCCCCCTTAGGGGGGCGCGAGAGATCGCAGGGGCTGCACACAACTTTGTATGCACTGAGGTTACAGTGCATATAATGTGTATATTTGTACACATTAAATTCATATAATCCCAATATCTGAGAAACATTAGTGAGTGTATGTGTATAAGACTGTAGGAACAAAAACCTACAACCGCTGTTTATTTTTGTAATTAATCACTTTATTATGCTTGTGCGTCTATGCGGGTAGGAGTTGGGGTTGGGCGACCTGGCTTGTCTTGGACACAGGCAAGGGGGGCTTCAAGGAAAAAAGGTTGGGAACCACTGCTCTAAAAGACTGAAAGAAAAAGGCAGAATTTTCTCAACATCTCAATGCCTCAATGTATGAAGCTCCAATCACCAGAATGCTCACTTTCATCCTGATTTGTAGAAAGTAGTCAACATCTAAAAGTTGGCAACAACTAGAGTCTGAGCCACATTTTAAAAATGTCTAATTTTATAGTGTAAACCTTAAATATGCATTTTCATTTCATTTAATATTCAGTTTAATGCATTCCCCTTAAAAATGTGAAGGTAAATAAATAAATAAATAAATAATCAGAATCAGAAAACATTATTGCGTAAAAAGTTAGCATTAGCGGTTAGCATTAGCAGCGTGCAAAGACTTGTACACAGAGGAAACGTTGGAATAACTCTCTCTACCCACATTTAGACAGGGCACAGCTTACTGATACTAAATAAACTGGGATCACTGTTGAAAATGGGGGGGGGGGGTTAAACAGTAAAATACGAGGACAAGACACGGAGCAGTCATGCTACATGCTGCAGCAGCTTCTTCTTCTTCTTCTTCTTTTAATGGCGGTTGTGTATTACCACCACCTCTGGACTGAATCCTAATGCTGATCTGCATAAAACTGAGGGGTTGTTGTATAAATGTCTCAACTCATAATGAATTATTCGGGTTAATGTAAAATCTCAGATCAGTTTACTCAGGACTGACATACAGACAACAAACACTAAAGCCTTTTCCCAGAATATTTGGAAAATGAAATTTTAGAATTTAGTGTATAGTTTGTATATTGTATATTATCATAATCATTGAATATAATCATAATCTGTTGTAATAATTCGTTCTATAATACCCAAATTGACCTGAGCATACTCTGTACTAAAGCTGTCCCAGTCCCTTTGATTACAAAAGACTTTGTCCGTCTCCTCTAGGAAGCAGACGTGCATTTGGCTGCATTCTGGAGGAGGCTGTTTGTGTTGTGGTGGATGTGTCCGGCTCCATGTACCCCGCTCTGCCTGAACTACGAAAAGAGTTGGCCTCGCTGATCTGGGAACAGTTGTATACTAAGCATGTGAGGTAAGCTCATACAAACAGACAATTTATTTGCAGTCAGCTGGTTAAGGTATTATTATATTATTATCATTTTATCCACAACAGAATTGTGCCTTTGTTTGTCAAACAAGTAATGGAAGATTATACCACACTGATTACAACCATATAAACTGTGTATGTATTGCAAGCTTGCAAATTGTTACATATTTGCCTCAAATATTGTGGTATTGTTGATTTCCCGGCACACTGTATGATGGTTATCTACAAAAATAGAATAGTATTTATTTATTATAGCAGTTGTTTGTTTGTTTGTGTTTAAATTGAATCAATAAATAACTTTTATTGTATTTATTTATTAGGGGTGTCACTTGATTAAAAAAAATCTATCAAATTAATTCATCTAAATTAATCACAATTTTTTGCTGTAAAAGTACTTAAGAGTGTAAAGGACTTGTGGCATATGAGTGAATAAATAATCAACAATAACTAATAACTATTATGTGCAGAAATGGTCACAGCAATCAAAAATATGACCTAATCTGCTGAGGGCGAAAATGCTTCAGTCTATCGATTCTCGCTACCTTATCGAAAAATGCTCCCTTTAAGTTCAGTTTATAGTCAGTTTATAACACTGATAATGATGAGAAGTAGACAGATGTGTATAATCCGAGAAAAATATTTATTTATTATATAACGTTTATTTTATAAGCAGTCGCTCGAAACATGATACCCTGTTGAAAAATACTACCTTTAAACTTATACTGTTTATACAGTCAGTTCAGCATGGATAATGATGAGAAGTCGGCAAATAATATGCATAATCCGAGAAAAATGTATTGTATTTAAATGAGTAGGCACTAGAAAGATAGATGAATCTTTAGAGGTGCATAAAGGCAGTTTATACAGTCAAGTTCTAACACTGAGAAATGCTACCCTGTGGAAAAATGCTGCCTTGAAGTTTATACAGCTGCCAGTGTCCCCAGTGCAGGGTGGCACAGATTAAAGGGCATGGCACTGAATCCCAAGACTGTGCACATGCACAGAAGGGCACTGTAGCACATCTCGATGGGTAGCATGTTTTGACAGAGCACCAGACCGGGTTTTAACACGTTACCTTTTCTGTTATGAATTCATAGAAATGAATGCGTTCATTTTTATACATTGTTAGAGTTATAAACTGCATCATAAACCTCATTAGCTTAACCTCATGGCATAAGGGCAGCTGGTGACCTAGTGGTTGGAGAGTTGCCTCTGTGATCAGAAGGTTGTGGGTTCGAATCCCAGGACTACTAGTGATATCACTGAGTTACCATTGAGCAAGCTACCGTCCCCGCACACTGCTCCCAGGGCGCTGTGTTCCTGGCAGCCCGCTGCTTCACTTGGTGCATTAGTTTAAATGTAGAGAAATAATTGTGTGCTGTCGTGTGTTCATGTATGACTAATCGTCACTTTACTTATAAGGGTTCCGCTTATAGGTTGTTGTGTGTGTGTGTGGTGAGCTTCTGCTGTTAATAGTTGTGTTCTTGTGTGGGGCAGGTTTAGCATTGTGGTGTTCTCTGGAGAGGTGCGAGTGTGGCAGGCGGAGCTGGTCGACGCCACAGAGGAGCGGTGTTCAGAGGCTGTACGCTGGCTGGGCCAACTCAGCACCCATGGAGCCACTTCTACCCTACATGCATTGCAGGTAGACAAAAAAAACACACATTTCCATGCACAATCATACCATTGTGTTATAGGATCTGGTGAGCAACAGAAGCTTAATCATTTTTGCACTCTGGTCCTCATATCCTGGAGTTTGCTATTTTTCTCTTTGTTGTATTTCTTGTTATATTTCTGTTTCTGTTGTATTGGGGCAGCTGGTGGCCTAGTGATTGCCCCTGCAATCAGAAGGTTGCGGGTTTGAATCCCAGGACTGCGAGTGGCACCACTGAGGTACCTTTGAGCAAGGTACCGTCCCCACACACTGCTCCCCGGGTGCTGTTGTCCTGGCTACCCGCTGCTTCACTTGGTGAATGGGATAAAATGCAGAGAAAGTATTTGGTGCTATTATGTTACTAAACCAGTACCCATGACAACAGCCAGTTGTGTTACTCTGTGTTCATACGTGAGTGAAAAAAACAGGCATGAGCACAAAAACCAAGATACAGAAAAAACGGGTGCTTTTTTCTCGACTTATTGTGCCTTGGTTTCCTAGACCGAGTGATATAATAATCTGTAATCTGCATCCAGCTATTTTACTGCTTTTTGTTTACCGTAATATAGCCAATCAATCAACCAACCATTATGTAACGCCCAAGGTCAGTGGCTGCTAGAGGCCACTATTGTTTAAGTTTTTGTTTAAGGACTTTTGAGTTGACACACCTGAGTTAGATTATCTTTACCGCTGTTTTGTGTTTAGGTCTATGTATTTAAGTTACTCTTGAACCTTGTCTTGTTATCCGTTCCTCCTCACTATATGCTTAGTCTGTGTTCATCTTTGTGTCACTTGTTCTGGCCACTGTGCCGTATTTCTGTCGGTTTGAAAATGAAAACAGAGCAAAGCAATGGAAGTCTGCATCTGCGCCTCCTGCCTGAGCGAGCACAGCAGAAGTGTGACACATTTTTTTTCTCAGAGACACACTGAGGACAGCCCTCACTCACAATATAGCCGAACATTTACTGTGTGCAAAGTGACTGACAATATTAAAGTGAAATCAGCTTAAAACGAGCAAAAGAATAACGAAAAACAGCTAATAAAATCAAAGTAAAAAAATCAATATATAGAAATATTTATACTTCGTAGTTTACATTTATTGTTTATGATTGTTAAGTACAGCATACTAAAACCTGACAACCAAGTACAATGATGATCATTAAAACTATCAGATAAACTGGCTGTGCTGCAGTGGTTAGAAAAAAACTAATACAGTACTGGGTTTTGATCTAAAGAATCATGTTATATTCTCCTGTTAAAATCCAGTTTTTTTATAACTGACACTTGTGAAATGCTCTCACCAGGCCGGGTGTGCATTTGGAGAGCCCTTGGGTGTGTATCTGGTCACTGATGGTAGATTTGACTGCAGCTGCAGTTCAGTGCTGAAGGAGGCTGAGAGACTGTCTGCTGGGAAAAACATCGCCATCCACACCATCGCCCTCAACTGCCAGGACAGGTCAGCTCCAGCACACTCTGACCAGCAGCTGTTCAGACATCCAGCCCCTGTCCAGCACAGTTCAGTGTTCAGTTCACATATATGACCTGCTCCATCATTTTGAGTCAGATTTTGAATTAGACACGCCTGGTCAATGCCCCCCCCCACAATTTTCAACAGTGATCTCAGTTTATGTAGTATTAGTACACAGTGCCCTGTCTAAACATGCAGGTAGAAAGAGTTATTTGAACGTTTCTTTTGTGTCTTCGCACACCGCTAATGCTAACCGCTAATGCTAACGTTTAAGATCTAATACACTAAAAGTTTAAAAGGAAATCAGTTAAAAAATATATAGGGTTTACACTATATCAGGGGTATCCAACTCAAATTTAACGAGGTCCAGTTAGAGAAAAATTCCAGAAACAAAGGTCCAGAAGATCGTAATGTATAACTATTTAGTGCGATGTATGTTTAAGTAGCTTATTCGTTGTATCAACATTGCATGTAATCAATACCTGACTGTCAAGTCAAATGAATTCAGTACAATTTAAAAACATTTTCACAATATTTATGGTCACGTTACAGAGAACTATACATACATGTATGACTGCCGATATGTATGTTCTCTCATTTACTATATAAAAGTAGGGCTGCATTTCAAAATAAGAGAAAATAACTCAAATGAGAAAATTGTGCATTTTTAACTTCAGAAAAATAAAGGGAGGAAAGCTTGAATTCTGACTCAACAGTCTCAACCAGTTTTACAGAAAATAAACCTCAACACATCAACAGTACATACTTTCTTCCCCTCATATTCAACTCCCCCACTTCTTTGTTCAGTGAGAGCAGGGGCGTAGTATTTGGGTGAAAGGCGGGACTAAATTACCAGGGCCCCAAGTGGGGGGAGGGCCCTGGTAATGAAATTTTATTTTCCTTTAAATATAATTTTAAGATCACAATAAATGTTGTTAGCTAATGTAAATGCTAATATTTTGGGTAAACGCATCAGTCGATTGATGTTTGAAATGGTGTCCAAGTACGTATAGTGTCTGAGGACAGACACCCCCTCCCTTGCACGAAATGGTTTAGTCCACCTTCACCGGGCTTTTTGACTCATTTGAAGTAGCGTTCATTCTACTGAAGCGGCAGGCAGCAGTGCATAGTTGTGTTATGGAAGAAAGAAAGCCAAATCTCAGAAAAGAAAAGAGAGTCAAGAAAGGGATAAAAAAAGAAATGAGGGAAAGCAACTGCTAACAGACTTCTTTCCCAAGAAAGGTGAGCCCAAAATGTGAGAGCAAATAGTTTACAAGTGAACTCCTGCTGCGGTTACAAAACACTTCAGTACCACCGCGATTATCAGTGCTAATAACACAACGGCACACACAACATCAGAAATTACATGATGCCTTGTTTGCGTAGCCTACACTATTTCAATAGTACACTAATACGAAAACTAAATTAATATTTGTTATTGGACTATAATAGTCTAACTTTGTAAGCTCAATGTCATATAGGTTCATGAGGATAGTCTATCATATTAGCAGCAAAGCTAACTTGTGAAACGCACGGCACTCAGTTTCAGAAACTGGCCCAGAGGGTGATGCAGCAACAGACCCCTCATCCTCTGATACTGTGGACTTAAGACAAGGTGAGCCTCCACTGAAAGCACATACTTTTAGCTGTTTATACTGTAATGTGTTGCACTGCCTTTTACTGTAGTCTAGCTGTTTGGCTAGCCTAATTAAGAGGCTATTTTTTTGACACATCCATAAGAAAAATAAAAGCAAGTTCAATCACATCCATTAGGCTACATTGGAATAACATATATTCGCTAGGTAGATAGAGAAGATGTGATAGAGGATGATGGAAGTGAAGGAAGTGAAAGCAGAGAAGGTTCTGAAGAAAGTGAA